>JAGPOY010002623.1:0-14502 GCA_018983105.1 Silene uniflora | reverse complement strand
ATTAAAAATCCACGCTATTACCGTAAAATTTGCCGTTGACCAATCTGAGTAATCCTTTGAGTCAGTGTCGGGTGCTTCCAATGTCCCATCGACAAACCCAAGCTTCCTCTTCGCCCCCAAACCTATTCGAATGCCTTTTGCCCATTCCGTATAGTTGGAGCCCTTCAACGTCACATGGGTGATCCTGGCTGAAACTCCGTCGGAATTAGTAATAGCATATTCTGGTTTGGTGACATGCGGTGTGGAGGAACCAGATTGATTGACGCCCGTCATAGTTTTTATCTAGAGCCGAAGCTCTGATACCATGTAGAAATCTGTTATCAACAATTGAACATGAAATAAGAACACTAGAGCAGAACGTATTTGATTATGTGAATGTGTGTGTGTTCTATTTCCAACTTTCAAGCCATATTTATACAAAGCATGTACAATGCATCTAGCTAGCCTGTCTTTCTATCTCCCTACAATAAGTTCCTAAATATCAGGAAACTAATTACAAAAGTATACAAACGGTTTGGCTACAGAAACCGTGTAGATGAGATATTTGTTTGCTAACAGCTCTTTAGTTGCTTCATGGATGAGTTGAACACTTTCATCTGTTGCTCTGCAGTTCGTTTTGTTCCAAGCTATGATGCCGTGAGACGCCTATTCCAGTAAGAGTAAAATCGAAACTCATTGCTACTCTTGAGAATTTTTGAAAGGCAGGAGGTAAATAAAAAAGGAACTAATTTAGGCCGTTGTTATTTTAGTAACTGATTCACGCAGTTTCAAGGAGTAAATGTCCCATCTAATTTTGTCGTGCTGGTGATGTGTCATCCCCCAAGTATCGAACTTAAGTAGTTATGGCCCATTATGTAACTGGGAATGATCGTTTACTAGTTTACTATTATACACAAATGGTTATACTTTTGATGATCTTTTGTATATGGTTGATACAAGATTCTCTAACGCAAAATTGTACCTTGCAAAGGAGTCGTTCTGGTTATTGAATCAGTTGTTTCAAGATTCCCAGTCATGTTCCGGTTCGTTAGTTTGGCCTTTGGGTAGAGGCAGTTTTGCATCACTTTCGTCGGATCTATCTAGCAAAGTGGTTCACTAAATTGTCGTTGCAGATGTTTGGTTTTAGACGTAGATTAGCCAGTATACTCATAGAGTCATAGAGATATAGAGTTATGACTTAACTTTAAAACCTGTGGCCATCATCGTCGTATGTGCTCTCTTCAATTTTCTTTGTAATTGTTTGACTTGAACATTGTTACACAGAAGGGCAGTGTGAACTGTGAAGTTTGCAAAATTCACAAATTGACAAATTCAGTTGGGAATTTTAGAAAGTTGAAGTTAAGCAAAGTAATTATCAGAATTGACAAATAATGGTGAAGTTAAGCAAAGTAATTATCAGAATCGACGTGCGTTTGTCTTTGTTCACAATCTGCGTCTGAACACAAAAAACAATCATGATCTAAATAAGTTTCCAACTTACTTTTTTGACGTGCTGATAGTTTAGTTATCGAATGTTTATACTATCTTAGCTAGTTTAACCGTTAAAGTTGTACGAGAAGTGAACTCATCATCCGAGGTTTCAATCTTGTTTTGTGTTAAAACTCTCATAATTCCTTCATTTTCGTTGGATTTTACCCTCGTTGAATTCCTTAGAATCCTTAACGTATAAGGTCCATTTTATAATAATACGGAGTATGTACTTGTATAAGGTCACTTAAATGAGTATTTGGTGCAAGTTCATTTCACTGCGTAACAATGTGACTTTATTTTTCTTGTGTTTTTCATACCTCCTTTGATGATATTTGTGACTCTTTTACAATTGTGAGACGATCTGTCATAAGTCTTGGATTATCTTAAGTCCCCATACCAAAGAAGGCAAAGATGAGTTTAAGATTTGAAATTTTAGTTTTGAAGCTCAGTGCATGCTCATGAAAAAATCTTGATAACAATATATGAGACTCACTTTCCCCTTGTTACATTTTACTATTCATGATCATGAGTCTCAAGACCCAACTATAAACACAAATTGCATTCTTTATTCTCCGTTTAATACTCATACTTATTTTTAAGCTCAAACTTAACTCGAATCCGGAGTAAAATGTGTCTTTTACAAGAAAATGATTGTTTAAAAAGAAGCCTATAATTTAGGTATAGGACTTATAACTTCACGTGATCAATTAATAAAAGATGGGAGAGCCAAGAATATAATGGTGCTTGTGAAGTTGTGAGTTCTGAATTTGTGATAGAGTCATAGGCACACCATATCACCACAGTGGTAGAGCGAGGAGGGCGGGCTAACGGGGGCACTCGGCTCCATTGTGATTTAAAAAATCTGAAAATTTTAGTTAAATTTCCGAATTTTTTATAGATCCTTTTAAAATGCACAAATTCTCATTTAAGACGGCAAATACATACCAAATCACCCAACTTGGTGTTAATAAAGACAAAACTTTTGACATTTTCTAGGCAACAAGTGGGTGATTTGGTATGTAATTGACCCGTCTTAAGCTTAAGACGGATATGCCCGTCTTAAGCAAGACTTACTGAAGCTTAAAATGTTACTTCAAAAACTTTGGAGTATTGGCACTGTTTCATCCTCGCTGAAAATTTTCGCTCACGTTCGCTTAATATCCTAGCTCCCCGACCATATCACCATACGTATAGTCGGCTAGTCGCATCTAGTGTGGCCTCTTTTTATAATGCATAACTTATTAACTTGTGTAATTCAAAGACTTTGGGGGTATTGGCACTGTTTCATCCACTAACTTGAGTACCACTATAGACTATCACAAAATCTCATTGAAGACACATCATATCCGTCACAAATGAAGACGGATACCATTTCCTCTCACAAAATACCCATGAGATGTGAGTGGGGGAGCACATGGGGGGTGCCCACCTTGTCCCCTCTACCCATTTCCTCTCACAAATTACCCGTTGCAAGATCCGACTCGTCTTCAGCAAGATTTTTTAACTATCTATACTAATTACTTTATGCTTCAATGCTTTTAATAATGCTTTTAAATGTTTCAGTTGAGCCATAAATGATTAGCTAACTACGACTCTACGTCTAACTATTTTCCATCTTTTATTTGAGTTATTGAGTAGACTTCATTCTCAATTTATACCTACGAATTCTAGAGAGACCGTTTCTCACTAATACATTCTTACTATCAGAGGTAATTCTAGAATTCGATTATAGGGAGTGCAAAAGTTTAACAATGATTTCGGTAATGGAAACTAAATTACCAATATTATTAAAACTACAACTTTAATTCTTGATTTCCTTAACATAAATTTTATATAAAAATTGATGAAACTGCCGAAAAATAATAGAATGAATTTATAAACTAACACAATTCTGGAAACGAAAACTAAAACTAGACCTCAACAGGTTTGAAACTCCTGACCGGTTACAAACTAAGTATCGTACCACTACACCACTAAACATTTGACGATCCTTAATGAAACTAACTTGTAAATATTTCCGAACAAAGGGGATGCAGGTGAACCCCCTGCACCCCCTTCAGAACCGCCCCTGCTTACTATAGTAAAGAGATCGTTTCTCACAGTAGTACGGAGTATATGTTTTTGTTATTCTTTTATTGTTAATCGTAACTTAAAATGTCTCTCTATAAACTTATTTTTATATAAATGTACTTATTTTATCATTAATCATAATTCGTAGTGTGCATGTTTCAGTATCTATTAACCATGGTACCATATTTTATTTAAATTGTAGATTATAGAATGGTTTAACAACACATTTAGGTATTCCACGACATATATTAGCAATGTCACGAAAGGCTTATGTCAAGAATGAAGGTAAACAAATAACTAGTCAGTCAGGGACAGAGGGAATAATAAATTACAATAAGTGTTTCTTGAAACGACCATATCCGTCACAAGCTTGAGACGAGTCTTTCTAGACACTTTGCTTTTGTCCTATCTACCTCATATGGGTAGTATTTAACCCGTCACAACTCACAAACTTGCGACGAATATGTCCGTCACAAATGAGAATTTGTGAATAAATAATTCTACAATTAATGTTCCTTGAGCTTATACTTGATTTGTGTAATTTGAATACCAATGACTTCTATCTCACTTTACCCTAATCCACTGGCTAAACACATTTTGCAACTAACTATTTAGTCCCCACCATTTGATTGTATTTACTCCCAAGTCCCATCCTTAATAGCATAGCAAGCAAGCAACAAGCCTTCAAACAATCCCAAACAAAAATCCCTAACTATGAACACTCCCACCTGAAAAACTCCCCCACAAAATTCCAATAAAATTCACAACACTCCAACCTACAATACCAACAACAACAATAAAAATGGCCACATTTATGCTCATAATATCCTTCCTCCTCCTTGTCCACTATTTCCCTACTGAATTAGCTTTCGGCTTCGGCGGCGGTGTAGGTGTTGGCATTGGCACTGGCAGCGGTCCCGGTGGCGGGGTTTGGGTCGGCGGAGGCGGAGGCGTCAACAATCCATATCCAAACCCAAACCCAAACCCAAACCCGCCGACATTATCCCCATCCTCTTCCAATCTCAATGATGCATATAAGGCACTTCAAGCATGGAAATTAGCCATAACAGAAGACCCAAATGGGATATTAACAAATTGGGTTGGTCCAAATGTGTGTAATTATAAAGGGGTATTTTGCACAAACATGCAAAATAATGATTATACACCTATAATTACAACAATAACATCAATTGATCTCAACCATGCCAATCTCAAGGGTATTTTGGTAAAAGAACTTTCTCTACTTACACAATTATCAATATTACATCTCAATTCTAACAGATTTTCAGGAACAATTCCTGATACTTTCAAAGACCTTGAATTCCTTACTGAACTAGACCTGAGTAATAATCTTTTCTCCGGCGCGTTTCCAACAACAGTGATCTACTTGCCAAGTCTCATGTATTTAGACTTGAGATACAACAGTTTTTCAGGTGAATTACCTGAAGACATATTTAACAAACAGCTCGATGCGATTCTCTTGAATAATAATCAGTTTTCAGGACAGCTCCCACAGAGTATGGGAAATTCACCTGCATCTGTCATTAACTTGGCGAATAATATGTTCACTGGTGTTATTCCTGCAAGTTTAGGGTATATTAACTCCAGATTAAAGGAAGTATTGTTCTTAAATAATCAATTAAGCGGGTGTATACCCGAAGGCGTAGGGTTATTCTCTGATATGCAAGTATTGGATGTGAGTTATAATTCATTGATGGGTCATGTACCAGATTCATTATCATGTCTGGAAGATATACAGGTTTTGAACTTGGCGCACAATAAATTGTCTGGGGAATTATCAGATCTGGTTTGTTCGTTGAAGAATCTGGTGAATTTGAGCGTTGAGTATAATTTCTTTTCCGGGTTAAGTCAGAAATGTGCAAATTTGTTTCTAAGAAGTGTTGGGTTTGATTTTTCATTGAATTGTATTCCTGGGAAAGGCATGCAACGGCCGCAACCTGATTGTTCAATGATACCGGGAATTGGGGGAAATTCATGTCCCAGAATTCCATCAACTAAGCCTCTTGTTTGTGGGAATTTGCTTAATCTTGTGCTTGATCTTGGTCCTGTCCCATTTTATCCTTGAATTTTTTAGATTAGGGTTAGTTTCTGGGAATTTTAATTAGTAAAAAGGGGATTTGCTCAATTAATTGTTGGGTTGTAATCTGTAATTGAGGTTGGTGAATATTGTGCTATCTCATTTAGTAGTATGACAGTTCATGATTTTGACTATATAATTAATGGCTCTATTCAATTGTGTATCATCTCATCTATTGCTTGTATAGTTGTAAATCATGTGCTTCCTGCATAAGACTACCTTGTTGTATTAGAAATCATGTACTCCAAACATAAGATCTTCGACAAATTACCCTGCTTGTGGCTACCACATTTCCTCTTGTGATACAAAATCGTGTTTAATAAGGATTTGCTACATTGCAAATTAGATTAATTGATTGTTTACAAATCTTTGTTTACTCAAATTCTCATTTAAGATAAGATATATCACGTCTTAAACTCAAAGCGGATCAAATACTAGATTCGTACAAAGTGCATCACCATTCACCAGTGTTGTGGACTCACATGGAGGGCATGTTGCAATGCAATGATGGATAGACCATCAAAGTCAATGAAACAGGGCTCGAGGTGGTCCACAGTCCACAATGTAGCTCTTAGTACACTTTGCCAATTTATTTACTTGTCTCAATCCTCCGTGTTCTTTCTTTGGCTTCCATTTTGTTTTGTAAGGAGTAAATTTTTTAATTTTTAGGGTTATTTAATGAGAATACTCCGAACTATTGACGTCCTTCTCAAATTACTCTAAACTATAATTTAACCCACAATATACTCAACTATTACACCCCTCATCTTTAAATAGAATAGTGGAAAGGCTACCTCTTTAGCCGGTTTTCTTTTGCTCTTCAAATACTCTAAGCTATGTTTAACATTTAAACCCCTAATTATCCTCATTTAATTGGTTCATCCCAATTTTTCTTATTTGTATTTTCATCAACAAAATCTCGTCAATTGCAGGCAAGGAGATCAAAAGTGGGAGTTTAGAGATCTCCTTTAGATAATTGATTTAAACATCATTATCTATGCCTATGATTTCACTACTAATCAAACATTTCTTTACTTAATCAAATTTGTTTTCTTTTTCTCTTTCTTTTCAGATGGTTCATTACCATCATCATTCATCATTCTTCTCCCAACCTTCATTAAACTAAGTTGTGGTGGTAGGAGATGATATGAGTGGTATGGTTAGGTTTGGGCGAGGTCCGCGAGGAGTTGTTGAAAGGCGTTGACTGATTGGCTTGGTTTTTGTTGTTGAAATTGGGGGTCCGCTCCAAAGAGGGGCAGAGGCTAGAGTCAACAAAGATACGGTCTGGTTTTGCAGGGGCGGTTGGTCGGAGGTACTGATGAGAGGTGATTGGGCACTGGGTTTGGGTATTGACTTGTGTTTACTAATCTTGCCATTTTCTTATCACATTTTCACAGTTTCATTTGGCATTGGGTTTGAATCTTAGCCTGAGTTTGCGGATAGAAAAAGATGAGGGTTTTCTATGACTGGTTTTGTTTTGTAATATCCATGGTTTATCTTCGATTGACACAAAATTGAAGGAAAGAGGAGAAAGAAGAAAGATTGAAGGAATAGAGGAAGATGAAAATGACGTAAAAGAAGTTCAAAGAAGCAAAAATGGGACCTTGAATGCAGTTAACCTGCTATCTCAGGTCAAGAAAATAGCTATTCTATTTAAAGATGAGGGGTGTAATAGTTGGGTATAATGTGAGTTAAATTAGAGTTTAGAGTAATTTGAGAAGGACGTTAATACTTCAGAGTATTGTCATTAAATAACCCTAATTTTTAAATGTGAAGGACAGTAAAATTTTCGAGTTCATCACTCATTAATCACTCACGAAGTCACGAGATCAGATATTTTGGACATCTAACATTTATTACTACACTGACCATCGACAAAGTCAACATTGTTTACCCAAAGTGTTAAATTGATCACGTTTCATCATGTATTAAGCTAATCCCATATATTAGTAAATAAATATCGTAGATATTATATTGTTTATACTGTCTATATTTTGTTGATATGTTCACACTTGTATCGCGAGTATATATTGTAATTCGTTTAACGATTAATGATTACGGAATTCATTTCTATCATGGTATCAATAGTTTAGGTTTTCACAATAAAATCTCAAAACTCTCTACCCTAGCCGCCGTTTTCATCTGCCACGGCCATGACTAACGACGAGTCCTCCAAAACCGATGGAGTCCCCGGTAAGCCCCCTCTCCATCCGGTCTATTCCGTCACCAATATTCTCAATAAAGTTCGTATGTTTGACGGAGTTAAGGTCAATTACTCCGCCTGGGTGAAATTATTTACCCTCCATGCTCGTGGGTACAAGGTACTTCGTCATATCGATGGTACCAAGCCCCCCGCTGCAGATAGCCCTGAGTTTGATCAATGGACTGAAATCGATGCACATGTCCTCCAATGGATCTACGGATCCGTCTCCGACGACATTCTGCTTCGTATTCTCGAGACTGAATCCACGGCCTACGAGGCTTGGCTTCGCCTGAAGAATCTGTTCCTCAACAAGGGGTCACGCGCGGCGGCTCTTGAACACGAGTTTACCAATATGTCTCTTGAGAAGGCCTCATCACTCGATGATTATTGTCAGCGTCTCAAAGACATCGCCACGCAACTCACTGATGTTGGTGGTAAAGTCGACGATCAGCGATTGGTATTGTAGCTTGTTCGCGGTTTGCCTTCCGCATATGATACTGTTGGTGCGTATATCAATCAAACATTGCCTAGTTTCGAGACGGCGTGGAGTATGTTGCAATTAGAGGATCAGCGTCAGTCTGCAAGGTCCGGATCTGCTCCAACAGCGCTTGCGGCCCCTTCATCACCTTCGGAAATTTCAGACTCACCTGGTGCTTCTTCGAATCATGGTAATTCTTCTCATTCTTCTCGCAATAACAGTAACAATGGCAATGGTAATTGGAATAAACGCAACAACAATAAAAAGGGTCGTAATAATTGGCGTAATAATGATAAGAACGGCGGTAACTCTGGCAGTGGCAAGACCTCCACTACCACCCCTACCACTGTGACTTTTCCGGTTTAGCCAGGTTCTCTGTGGCCCACTCCGTGGAGTGTACCACCATGCCCATACCCGTCCCAACAGGGGTGGGTGTCCCCCTGGCAACCGATGCAGCCGCGCCAATCGACTCCTATGCAGCCGCGGTTCTCTGTTCAGGCGCCTGCCTACGGCCAGGCGTACCTTGCTGCTCCCGGTTCTGGTTTCGACCCTGCTGCTCTCGGGCAAGCATTGCAGACCATGACAATATACCCTCCTGACAATGCTCAATGGGTTATGGACACGGGTGCTTCGTCGCATTTGACATCCGAGTCAGGTACACTTAATCCTCCTTTTAATTCGAGTCGTGTTCGGTCTATTTTTGTTGGTAACGGTAAGTCTATTCCGGTTCTTGGATCGGGCAACGCTACCTTAAACCTACCTAGCCGAAAATTGTCCCTAAAAAATGTACTTTACACCCCTAACATTATTAAAAATCTTATTTCCGTTCGCCAGTTCACTAAAGATAATAATGTTACTGTTGAATTTGACCCACACGGTTTTTCTGTGAAGGATATTCAGACTGGGACAACAATACTGAGGAGCAATAGTACCGGTACTCTCTACCCCGTGTCAGCTACAACAACGACTGAACCGCCCATCACCGTCCTAGCCGAGTCTGCACATGACCCATGGCACAGTCGCCTTGGTCATCCTGGTTTTAGTATTGTTAATTTTCTAAATAAGAACAATTTTATTCATAGCAATAAGGAGTCTACCTCCAAACTTTGTCATTCTTGTCAAGTCGGAAAACATAAACGACTTCCTTTTTCTGATTCTACTTCTATGTCTCTTGTTCCGTTTGATATTATACATTGTGATTTGTGGACATCCCCTCTTCTTAGCAAAACGGGTTTCAAATATTATATGGTTCTCATCGACAATTATACTCATTATGTATGGGTCTATCCTCTTAAATTTAAATCCGATGCACCCACTAAATTTTTACAATTTCGTGCTCTAATTCGCACTCAATTCTCTAAGGAAATCAAAAGTTTTCAATGTGATATGGGTCGTGAATTTGATAACTCCACATTCCACAACCTTGCTCAAAATCATGGCCTAACTTTACGGTTTTCTTGTCCACAAACGTCACCACAAAATGGTAAAGCGGAACGCATGATTCGTCGATTAAACGAAATCATGCTCACACTCCTTCTTCACGCGTCCTTACCTCCTACATTTTGGGTCGATGCCCTTCATACAGCAACCTACCTACATAACATCCTTCCCTCCAAACTTCTTGATTACCGATCTCCCGCTTCCGCCCTCTTTCTTCGCACTCCCACGTACACTCACCTCCGTGTTTTCGGTTGCTTATGCTACCCAAACACTTCAGCTACGCGTCAACATAAACTCCTTCCCCGGTCTACACGTTGTGTCTTTCTTGGCTATCCCGCCAATTACCGAGGGTACCGGTGTCTAGAGCTTGCTACTGGTAAAATTTTGTTGTCCCGTCATGTTACGTTTGATGAGCACACCTTCCCCTTTGCCTCCATAGAAACGCCACCACCAGCCGCTTATGACTTCCTCAACCATCCCCTCACCCCTGACACTTTCGCCTACCCTAACACCACACCACCACCTGAACCACCTAGCCCCCAGACCTCGCCGCAACCCACTAGCCCTGTCTCGCCCAACTCCCCTATCACAGACCCACCCAATGTACCTGACCCTACCCCTCACAGCCCCTCACCGTCCCCTCCTCCTCCACCTCCCCCCCTCCTCCACCACGGCCCCACTCCATGGCCACCCGTGCAAGTCACGGCATCTTTAAACCCATCGATCGCCTTAACCTTTTTGCTTCCACTCCTACCACCATTTCCCCTTTACCGAAATCCCCTACCGTTGCTCTTCAAGACCCGAATTGGGCTACCGCTATGAACACCGAGTATCGTGCTCTTATTGATAATAAAACATGGGATTTAGTGCCTCGCCCCTCGGATGCTCATGTGATTAGGTGCTTGTGGCTATATCGCCATAAGTTTAAATCGGACGGCACTCTTGAGCGCTATAAGGCGCGTTTGGTTGTTAATGGTAAAACTCAGCAGGTGGGTATCGACTGTGACGAAACGTTTAGCCCTGTGGTTAAACCCACCACTATTAGAACCGTCCTAAGCCTTGTTGTTTCCCGTTCTTGGCCGATACACCAACTAGATGTTAAAAATGCCTTTTTACATGGTGATCTTCTTGAAACGGTATATATGCATCAACCACCCGGCTTTGTTGATAAGACTAAACCCGGCCATGTGTGTAAGCTACGAAAATCTTTATATGGCCTCAAACAAGCCCCTCGCGCGTGGTATCAACGTTTCGCCACTTTTATTACCTCTCAAGGTTTCCGAAGCAGTGTTTCTGATGCTTCATTATTTATATATCGACACGGTAATGACACGGCCTATTTATTGCTTTATGTCGATGATATTGTGATCACTGCTTCATCATCACGGTTTTCGCAGCATATTATTACATCTTTGTCCCGTGAATTTGCTATGACGGATCTTGGTGTGCTCCACCATTTCCTTGGTATTACTGTCACTCGTTCTTCTACAGGTCTATTTTTATCACAAGGACAGTATGCTAAATCCATTCTTGAGCGGGCATCCATGTCTAGCTGCAATCCGTCCGTCACGCCCGTGGACACGTCTTCGAAGTTGAGTGCCACGGCTGGCCCTCCCGTTGCTGACCCGGGTTTATATCGTAGTTTGGCAGGTGCTCTTCAATATCTCACCATTACTCGCCCTGACATCACATATGCGGTTCAGCAACTCTGTCTCTTCATGCATGACCCCCGTGAGCCGCATCTCCAGTTCATGAAACGAGTTCTCCGTTATATTAAAGGTACTGTTGATTTCGACTTCACCCTCACCGTATCCAAGTCACATGCTTTAACTGCTTATTCTGATGCTGACTGGGGCGGTTGTCCCGACTCACGCCGATCTACTTCGGGTTACTGTGTTTTCTTGGGTGATAATTTGGTCTCGTGGTCCTCCAAAAGACAGGCCACTGTCTCTCGTTCTAGTGCCGAGGCCGAATAACGGGGCGTTGCTAATGCTGTGGCCGAAACCACTTGGCTGCGTAATCTCTTGGTTGAACTTCACATGCCTATATGCCGTGCCACGTTGGTCTATTGTGATAATATTTCGGCTGTTTACTTATCGGGTAATCCCGTTCAGCACCAGCGCATGAAACATATTGAACTCGATATGCATTTTGTTCGTGAGCAAGTGCAGGTTGGATTGGTTCGTGTTCTTCATGTCCCTTCATCTCTTCAATATGCTGATATTTTTACAAAGGGTCTCCCGCGCCAGCTTTTCACTCAGTTCCGATCCAGTCTCAGCGTACAGTGTCCTCCCGTTTCGACTGCGGGAGTGTATTAGTAAATAAATATCGTAGATATTATATTGTTTATACTGTCTATATTTTGTTGATATGTTCACACTTGTATCGCGAGTATATATTGTAATTCGTTTAACGATTAATGATTACGGAATTCATTTCTATCAGTCATTAATCACTCACGAGATCAGATATTTTGGACATCTAACATTTATTACTACACTGACAATCGACAAAGTCAACATTGTTTACCCAAAGTGTTAAAGTGATCACGTATCATCATGTATTAAGCTAATCCCATATTCCCATGTTATTACTTGTTTATCTCTTACTGGTTCAAGTAATAATTTCAATGTGAGTAATTACAATTTACAATAACGGTAGTAATAAAAGAATTCTAAAATTTTCCCTTCAAAAAGAATTAATTTAAATTAGGAAACAAATGATTTTCTTTTTTCATTATTATATTTTCATTAAAATCTTTCACTAAATTATAATCTTTTAATTAAATTAAAATAAAAGTGATATAAAATTATAAAATACATATTGCTAATTTTTTTTAGAGAATGACTTGACGTAAACTTATTCGGTATAATACAAAACACAAACCGATATAATTAGCTTCGTGAAAAAAAATGATTTTAGAAAATACGGAGTATATAACATAAAATCATTAGCTTTATGATAAAAACAATTCATCAAAATAGTCATTTCACAACATAGTAAATCTTCGTGATTAGTGTTACCGTTCAATTTCTCTTTTTCTCATATCAAAATTACAATGAGGTGAAAAATAAATATTTAGTAGATTCAATTTAGAATCTCTCTTACTACTAAGAAAATAAAAATTCTCTTAATTTTCACTCCAAAATGCATATACCTCAATAAGGAAATATGTAAAACTTTATTCTGATAGGATATTACTTTTCCTTAAAATATAATCTTATACTTAAATTCTAACCTTTCAATTAAAATCAAAGTTTCAGTGTTTTTATGTTCCATATCAAAATACAACTGAGTGAAATATGAATATTATTGCTGTGTTGATTTAAAATGTAAAAACAATATCCTGAAAAATAAAAACTTTATAAATACTGCGCATTTATTGCGCGGGATCTAAACTAATAGTAGTAATAACGAGAGTTGTTACAATAACATAGCCAACAAAATAAGTTTTAAATGGTAAAGTTAGGTGCCGTGAGTGGGGTTGGATGCCTTGAACATCAACAGTAATGATTTGCTAATAAAAATGATTATAGTCTGCAACAAAATAATTACGTACGTTATAAAAAATATAGAAAAATACTTGCGTCCTCTTGGAGGAGTCCTCCCTACACACAAAGGAGGATCACTAAAATGAAAATTAAATATTATAAAATCCTCCATTGTGAGTAAGAAGGACGTCCTCCGGGAGGACGCAAGAATTTCTAGAAAATATATACTAAATGAAAGATCTATTCAAGACCTCAATCAATAGTGAAAGATTACTAAACAAGTGAATAAGTGATACATTGATAACTCAGTGAGAGTGATAAGTCCATATTTTATAGAGTTTTCCCTTATCTTTAGCTCACATTTTATTTGATAATTGCACTTTTATTAGTGATTTATTGAGCTAATATTATTTTGTAGACGTTTTGCTTGCATTTGCTATTTTTGTAGGAATCTAAGCATTTAAAGACTTTTTCCACCACATTGAGCAAGCAATCGGACTAGGTAAGGACCATGGCATGACAAGATTATATTTATGTTGGTCCAAATTACATTTCACTAATTATTTTAGTGGAAATGTAAACAATTGGGAGTTAATGTGTAAGGATCATATAAGAAGATTTGAAGAGAGCCTTGGATGCTAGCATTTGGTGTTAAAGATCACATTTATCCGGGCAATTAAAGAGCAATTACCACAAACCATCACATTCAAGTTATATTACAAGTATTGTTTCCTTTCTCCATTTCCATTTCTAAGGTAATTTATGTTATGCTTATGTTATTTATTCTATTTGTTTACATTTCATTTTATTTCATCATGTTTAAGTAATTTACCCATCTAGGAACTAGGTGAAACATGATGAGTAACTAGTAGATGTAAATATTGTCTATGTTGTTTCCTCCGTCTGCTTACTATGCTCTAATTTGTTCCATTAGTCGAGAGACAAGGGATTTGAGAAGGACATTTGCATGCGTAGGTAGAATGGATTAAATCGAGAGATCAATGGACCGTTCTATGATTGATGATACTAATGTCGAGAGGCGGGTGTCATTGACCTAAACAATTAATAATATTATGACATCTCATGTTGTCTCACGCAATTACATCTTTACATGTGGAAACCGAAATTCCTAGATGCTTTCTTTTATTATTGTTTTTATTTACTTGCACCTAAATCAAACTCAACTCGATAAACCTACCAAGATATAATTCGTTTCATAACAACTTGTTTTAGCAAACCACCGAGCTCTTTG
>JAGPOY010002622.1:13147-27657 GCA_018983105.1 Silene uniflora | reverse complement strand
AAAAAAAAGAATTAAATCATTTGTATTTTCTAACTTTAATGTATTTAGCATATATTTGTGTTAAAGATTGTGTTTCTTTGGTGTACAAAATCAAAATATTGGTATTTAAGGTATAAAATTAATGAGAGATCAGAGGGGATAATACTGTTCAATAACCACAAAAGGGAGTAATTAATTAGAGAACATAATAAGCATGATAAACTTAAGACTTCTTATTGTTTCATTAGTTAGGGGAATGGGATATAAAAATGTAGTTAAAAATTAGGAGTTGTTAAGATAAATTATTAAGTTAAAAATATTTGGTACTAGTTGAATATTTACTCACATTGGATCCTAGGTACCATTTCATATCAAGTAACTTATTTGGTTAAATAAGTTATTTATCAAACATTTGCACAAAAAAAAGCGAACTAAATTTGATCAAGCTATCTGAAATATCTTGTCTAACAGAGTCATCACCTAGGTTCGATTGTCGTTAGCAACTTATTATTCGCCCTTGTCACTCCCTTCACATGAGGATATTACTATAAACTTGTGTTTTTTTTATTCAAATGAGTACACTTCGTGTAAGAGAGTTCTTACTATTTAAGCTAACTCTTATTCTCAATGCTATTGTTAGTGATGATGTAACTTAAATCTATTTTCGAAAATGTTTAAAGGTTTTTCTTGTAACGACCACAAATCTTTAGCAACATAAAAAATGACCCATAAGGCCATAACTGCATTATAGATTTGTTTTCCCATCAATTTTTTTTGTCATTATTTTAATCTAGAGTTCACCAAAAATAAAAGAGCCAAAGAAGATGTGTGCTATGAGACACACAACTAAAGTGGGCAATTGCAAAGAGTTAGTGCTTGTCTTTGTTGGTACATTTTGCAAGAGTTTGGTGTTTGTAATGTATCTCTTCAATTGAGATTCCAAATCTTTCAATGATAGCCTACATGAGAAGGGCTTCTGAAAATGGTTTTGCACAAAAGCACCACATAGCAAGACATCTTTTGTTGGTAATGTATCTCTTGCATAGGTTGATTGGAAGTTTCTAGTGGCCAGCGGCAGATGTAGGATTTTTTCTCTAATTCGATAATTGAACTATAAATTTCACGGTCGATTGTTAAAATCTTTGATGCAAAATTAGTAATTTTTGAATGAATTTTCGAAATAATTAATGTAATTAAAACAATACTCTTATATATTTATTAGGGTACAAACTCGAATAAGCAATAAGTCATGATTTAAACATGATATGACTTATGAGTAACCTTGAAATGTGATTTTAACAATTTTTAATTCCTAAAATATATAAGAATAAGAGTTGTCAAAGTGGTCAGATTTTAAAACCTTCAATAAAACGACAAGGGTTCAAATCATGTCAACAGACTCAACACCATGTCCTTTCTAGTTTAATTTCAATTCGGTTCAGCTCAGTTTAATAAAACGACGACTATGGGAGAGTATTATTTATGATTTATTCCCTTTTTTCCTCACTTCACATGAAAATTTTGGCCTTTTATGTTCTACATACAAACAAAGGAGTACTATCACATACAATTTCATAACACTAGTGTAGTAGTGCATGTAAATAGACAACATAGCTTTGGACACCAACACAAACAAACACACAATAATCACAATAATTTCATCTTACTTTGATATGAAAAAGACTAAAATTAGAGTGTTATCTCCAAGTGGAAAGGATCCAATGGAAAAACTGATACTTTATATCTTTATTATTGGTAAATTACTTTTTAAAGACATGTAAAATAACCAGTCTTTATTTACGTCTTTAATTTGACAAAGAATACACATTCAATAGCACCACTATGCATATTTCACACTCCACCTTTGTCTTTTTTTGGATTGTTAAATAAATACTCCCTCCATCACGGTCAATTATTGTCCTTTGTTTTTGACACAAAGACAAAGGAAAGAGAAGAGACCAATTACTAAATGACAAGTTCAGTTGATGGAATCAATACATGTTTACACATCAAATTAAAGTCGATAAACTGTATTGACTATCAATGTTAAGAACACGGTAAAAAATCAGAGTTTTGATCCTCCAGAAGACGGCAGTGGATAACGAGGGTTGGAAGAAGAAGGTGATCGCGAAATTATGATTTCCACATACATAGCCAACATAGGTAATGCACATCTTTAAGAAGACGCGATATTTCCACTCCTTCATTTCCACCCTCCGCACCACCGTCTAAAGTTTCTTCAACAATGAACACATCTGAAACAAGCCATTAGAATAGAATACATTCCCTCGCTTCTGATATCTTAAGGAAAGTGGTGTTTGACATATACAGACAGACTTTCTTGGTTAATAATCAATGCTATTGTGTACATTTGAGATTTTACCAGTTTAGTTCTGAAAATTTACAGCATTATTTACAAATGCATATACAGAACCTTTCAATTTTTCCTCGTATGAGCAATGAGCATTCATTTAATCATCATCCTTGAGCTGGTCAATGGCCGAAGTACACTGCAGTATCTGATGCGACTTGAGAGACCCAATTAGCCGTAGTTCCAAAAAATAGCTCCCAAAACCACAGATCTACAGCAAGCACTGACGAAAATATAAGGAGTCCCAAAGTTTGGTACCTATTTAACGGCCAACCGGAGACTTCAGCCATGGTCTGTAGAATCGGAATTGAGTTGCTCTTCAAATCCCGCTTCCTTATTGACCATGCAGTTATCCAGTGAACTTGAGAAGGCACAAGGTCAAAGTCCACCCTCAATCGCCTGCCAAGATCTGGCATGTGCCCGCCTCCATAAAGTATGGCTATCTTGTTATGCCCTTCGTCGAGTGCTTTTTGAAGGGCTTCTGTTGCCGCCCTGTTCCTCTCACCGATGATAACCGACTTTTCTTCCACGTCTGCCGTCACTTGGGTGAACCTTCACAATGGAACATTTTCAGACCTCAAAGAGGGAAATATTGGAATATACATGACTTTCCATTGACAAAAAAACAGAACAGAAAGAGAACCTAATTAGCAGCCGTCGCCAACAGGCCTAACTGCCTAAGACTCTTTCAGGATAAGATGCCCAGATAATTGCTTCTGTTTCACTTTGATAGTCACTTCATCGCGTTTTATTCTCTTTCTTTTGATAAAAAACAATGTCAACCTTGACCAAAAGTTCAAACAATTTTCAATTACTACTACTTTTTGAAACAGTAAATGAAAATAATTGTTTTGTATTCAAAAACAACAACAAAGCCATTTAAAGAAAAAAAAATCTTTTATGAAAAATAAAATGAAATATCTAAATAAAATGAAAAGGAAAAAAAAAAAGTAAATATCTAAAACTCAAACTAAATCTCCGACATGAATTCTCTCTCCAAATGGCCTCTCCCTCGCCATACTCTCACTAATTCCCAAACATGCACATCACTTTCAATTGTTTGGTATTCAAACATGACAAAATTTTACATAGTATCTCGAATTCTCTATATAATATATTTCGAAAAATTAACAGTCAATGTTGCCATGCATTGCCCACAAACAGTCAAATTATGAAATTCTACTTTGCAATGGAGGTTGTAATACATAACTCTAACTGTTCCTTTATCACTTGACAGGTTTCTCACTCTAACAATTCCGTATGCAGCAACGAGTGCATATGCTAATGTTACTCTCACCACATATGTATTGGCGATTTCACGGTAATCCAGTTTGGTTCCCTGGTACCAACAATTTCGAGAATCCTCAAGAACAGCTCAGTAGAGGGGTTTGCCTTTCCCCTTACATTGCTTTGATGGTGAACTTCATTCTATTCTCTCCCATTTGTACACCCACATAGCATGTCAGTCACCATAGTAAACAGTTCTCGTATTAATTCATTATGAATACAGTATAGTCTTCACAGACTAGAGTAATAAAGAAGATTTATCTTGCTTTACCTCAGGGTTGAATCGGTAAATATAAATTCCTGCTTGCTTTAACTTGCCTCACACTTCTCTAAATTCATAACCATGAATCCATGATGGAAGATCCATCTTTAACGGAATATTTTCTCACATGTTTGGCAATCTTATTCTATGGGTCAACTTCTCACTGTCATGTGGAACATTAACAGGTCAAAGAGCATAGAATCTACGCCACTATATCAATCCTTGAAGGGCTCTGCTAAGGCTACCCGTGTTTATTCTCTTCCAATCATCTTCCTAAGACCTAAGCTTCCTAGCTCCCCAGATCAAATTTTAGAAGACATCGAGTGGATATAGTGATGAGCAATTTGAGATAAACTATCAAAAAAGTATATATGGCCAGACATCCCAGGCAGCATTCCGCAATCAGTATCTCAATCATACTGCTAAGAATTACCTGATCCTGAAGCAAAAGTTTTCAAGAGGACAGCATAGACAATTGCCAAGAAAAAGATACAATTGTGAACTAGACGATTGAAACCCAAATTTCCTTCCATTTTGGTTCTGCATACAAGTGTCCAATGAACAAGACAGGAATACCCCTTCTCCCAGCCCTCAACTCTGACCAAATAAAATTTCTCAAGCTGCTTCGCCACCGCCCACCGTACTGGTAATTAAAAGGGTTATAAAATATACAAGGTTTAGAAGTCTATAGTCTAAATTATGGACACCAAATGTTGAATTTCTTGATATAATAGTGCTCCTATAATAGGTGCTCCTGAATCCTCTTATCTCTAGAATTTAGGCTATGCTGTGGAACATACGGTTCTAACTTCTAAGACAGGCACCCTGAACCGTGTGCAAAAACCTCATACACACTGTGCACAAATAGATGATTTACTAATGAAGCTCGCAATATATCCACTAGTTTCTTATATATGGAGCTATGTAAACCAAAAATAACAATAGATACTTACTCAGATGTAAGGCGCTTTGCCAGGAACAATTTCATTGCAGCACCAAAATCAAGCCTGGATAACGCATCTAGCTCGGGGTATTCTTTTACCTGATCTCCACCATCAGTACAGATGCCTCCAATAATAAGAAGGCCCACAAGTGGCATAGGAAGAACACGGGATGCCCATAAAAGCTTGGATCTCCAAGGGTCGAGATTTTCAGGAATTGCTGGTTGCATCATTGCTTTTGTAGATTTTATAGTCATGTCTCTTGCAAATGTAAAGAAGCTTTCACCTCTTTCTAGCTGAAAGATAAAATTTCCGAACAAAGATATTTTAGATACTAGGTTTGAAAGTCCATAGTTTTATGCTTACTTCTTATATTTACTATGCCAAGTTGCCTACACTGATGGAACATTATTAAATTTCAAATTTTACAGAGAGCGAAAGTTGCGATAATAGAGTGACCAGGTTATAATAAAGCAAAGTTGACGCCTTGATATTATTATAACTTATAAGCACCAAAAGGTAAAGTATTGTACCTGAAGTAATTTGAAGGTCTCAAAATCTAAGTCAGCGTGATACCAATTTTCTGCCTGGTAATCAAGACAATCCAACTGGAAATCAAGTCTTAGTATTTGAGCCATCTGTCTCTGAATAAACCCAATAATGCTAAATCCTCTTGAACGTGAAGATTTAAGCCTCTTTTTAGCTACAGTATATCTACGCTGCTCTAAACTCTCTCGGCTAGTCACCATCTCATAAAGTACACAATCATAATCCTCAAGTTCCTTCTGTAAAGTATCAAAGTATCTGTAGCAAATATCAAACGATCAAATGATCTGTCACCAATAGATACCAGAGCACAATCCATCGAGAAGTAAACAAAAGGAAAGGAAAACTGCAGAAGTCTTCAGTTTCCTAGCATAGCAATTTATAGTCAAGGGTCTGAAGTTGTCACCTACAGAGCTTAAATAGTAAGCTTTTTTTTTTTAATAGCACATTTGAAGGCAGTTAACATTGGTTGCCACATCAAATCCACCCGTACACCAAACTCAAGTTAAAAGTCAGTATAAGCAGAGAAAATTATTTCTGTTTAGATATTAGTTATACCACTTCTAACAAATTTATAGTGCCAATATCAACTGCACATTTCATCTAGCAATTTTAAGACCCGTATTAGACAGCCAGTGAAGAGCATGTTATGTCATAGTCTAGTGCCCTAGTTGGATGGACATTTTGGCTTTCGAACCACTTCACGCCAATATTAAATTCATTAGCTATAAATGTAAACATTAAGCTTCGTAACTTGTGAGACGAAATATTGAAGTGGGTTGACGACTTTCGAAAGCACAAATGATGGCAACTTAGCCAAAGTGTAACCAAGTATATTTTACTTCTCCTATTAGCCTGAGAACAAATCACAAGTCCATAGACATCACCAAAATCCATCCCCCCCTATTTTCCTCTTCTTGGAATAAGGAGTGGGGACAAACCAGCTGAAACCAAGTATGACCGGTAAAATATAAGTAACACATGCAAGACCTACGAAATCAATGGACGTACACTATAGCGCAACTCAATCCCCTCGCTTCAATTATAGCCATTCCTACCAATATCCCATTCTTATAAATTGTTATCAAAAGCGTTTCCATTTTCAATGGAGTCAAATACTCAGTACTCTTTATTATAGAGAGTATGATTAAATTAAACAAAATCGCTTATTAAGGAGGCTTTTCTTCTTTCTATCGCGAGTCTTTGTGTGTAACACGGGTAAGGTTTTCCGAGTCTCTTACCCCGCAATTTCAGGAGCTATTGAGGCACTGGGGTAAATTGGTTATTGTTTATCAAACGCAGCATGAATTAAAACCATCTAAGATCCTTTAGACCATTACGATGGTAATAAATTGCTTTCAATTCTCCGAATTCATCCACATTTCCATGATTCCATCTCAAAGTGCGCCATTAGAAACCGAAATCCAAGCCAAAGACTACAAGTTTAATGCAATGAAAGAGCTCCTCAATTCAATATAAAAGAACTAATTCATCAACTAAACAATTTCGCACTAAAACATCGGAAATCGAATCGAAAAGACGTACTCTTTATCGGCAATGTGAATGGTGGAAACCAAATCAACCTGCAAAAAATCATCCAATTATCCACCAAATTAAAACAAAACAATAAACAAAATATCATCACACAAAAAACACAAACAAAAAGAACAATTAAAAACCTGAAGAAAAGGACGAAGAATGGACCAAGGAAACTTCTTTCGAAACCGAACAACGGCCGTCTGCAACTCACCATCACCACCACCGCCATCATTAGCTCGCTTCTTAAACCTCATGAAATCAGCTATGGAGTTATTCTCGAAGAATTGATCAGGCGACGTCGTATCGACATCGTCGTCATTTTCCGACGGCCTGAAGAAGGTGGAGACGCGAGGAGGGGGGAGAAATTGGCGGCGACGGCAGTGGTGGTTAAAGAGAGGTCTAGGGTTCCGGCGAGAGAAGTCGGTGAAACGAAGGTTATAGGGAGGTGAGACTGTGTCGGCCGTGGTTGTTGCGGTGGTTGTGGTGGCGGAGGGAGGTGGATTAGGAGAGAGGATTGAGGAGAAAGAGTGAGTTACCATTTCTTTTTTTGTGTGGGTTGGAGAGTGCTACCGTTGCTTACCTTGAAGATTTTTTTGTTACTTCTCCTACAGTCTTACCCGTAGTCTCGTAGACAAAAGTTGGGAAAGCAAATGTCTGAATGAATAGTTTATGTTTTTTTTTTTATTATGTGATGTAAAAGCTCATGTTCTTTTGGACTAAAATTGTTTGAACTGAATTGAACTGAGCTTGAAGGAGCTAAATTAAACTGAAGTAAGAGTTAATTTGTGAATAGAAGAGCTTAACAGAACTGAATTGAACTGAACTGAATGGAGATGAACTGAACTGAACTGAATGAAGCTGAAATTAAGTCCAAAAGAACCGGGCCTAAGTTAATTATTAAGTGGAAGAAGGAGGATGAGATCTAACTGAAATGTACTTAACTAATCGAATTAAATGGAGGTAAATTGAATTAAAGTAAAGCAATTATAGTTAGAAATAACAAGTCCTTGATGTTGAAGTTATATCAATACACAATATTCTATACTCCGTCCGTTTAACTCCTTTTTGCAAGTTTATTTTATCACGTTTGTCAACGCAATTTTTACGCGATAAATATATTTAGCTACATATTTGCAAAAATTATAAATGTTAGATATTTTTAATGTACTGTATTCTTTAAGAAGAATCAAATAAGATCTCACATGAATATATTTTCACTTATATATCGAGAGAAAAATGAAGTTAAATCCGCTTGTGAATAGTGTGCAAAAGAGAAACTTGCAAAATGGAGTTGAATTGGGGGATTATTAGTTAAGCAGCCTAACACAAGCATACTGTTAAGAGTTTTTATTCTTCTAGCCCCATTTGACGGACGACTCATCCATCGTTCTTCTATTTCTCTCAACCCAAATTCTCATTTTAGATGGTATTATTTGCCTTAAGTTTAAGACGGGTCAAGTATTATACCATTTGTGTTTATAAGATAAATACGAATTTTTTTTTGTTCTTGTGCATTCTTATCCGTACAAGTACAATATACTTGATCCATCTTAAATTTAAGACAGATAATACAAATTACAAAGCCATCCAAACCAAATTAGTTTGGTTGTTAGTGAGCTTAATGACAAAAAAATGTTCCTTAATTTCATGAATAGAGTAACGTTTAACTCTTGTTCTCCCAAAATCATAAAACAACAACGTGGCATCCTAAGCAATCAAATATAGATCGATTAGCCTTTGCCTTAACGTGTGGACATCACACTCTTTTCTCTGCTTCTCTCTTTCTCTATCATTTCATCTTTATATTCTTTCCTTCCTCATTTCCCCACAATTCCATCCTTAATTTCCTCAATTTTGAAGATATTTTAGCATAAAGATCCAAACTTTATATTAAAAATGGCGACTTTAACCAAAATGAATTACTACCCAGATATTCAAATGCCAGTTAAACATGAATTCCATCGGAAATTTACAAATTTTGGGAGTATTTCTGTGATGGGTCGATCTAAGAAAGGTAAAAGAAGAGGGTTTGTAAGAGCTTTTAAGGAAGGAAATGATGTTGAAGAGAAGGAATTGAAAAGAAATGGAAATGGAAATGAAATTCTAAGTTCAATAAGATCAGGAATTGTGAGATTATGTAAATGGCCTGCTGGTGATGAGAATAGAGATGCTTTAGCTGAGCTTGAGAATGTTCTTTTCTCGGTATGAATCATTTACCGTCTCGGTCAATAGTTTACATTTGGACAGAGCAAGTGGTTAACAAATTGTTTATTTTAATTTAATCTTGTGTGCAATTTGTTTATTGTTTGACTATGAGTGAGTTGACTGATTAGTGTGAATAAAGCAAATCTAATTTATGGATAATTAATTAAATTAAAAATGGTGCCACTTTTGAAGAGTAGTAGTGTACTAGTGTGACCTTTTGGGTTTTCGAGGGTTTAGAAGGGTCTGGATCACACGATAAGAAGAGAGATAGTCCGCTTCATAATTTCAAGAGAGTATCAATTGGTAGTAGTAGTAGTAGTAGTAGCTCATTGATTTACTTGGTATGAAGTATGAACTATGAACTAATGAACATCCATGAACCATGATGGCATTTTTTTTTTTTGAGAGAGATTTGTAAATAGGTGGTCGAATGACTTCAAAGGTCATATATCTTCTAGTACACAAATTTTTGTTTAAGACGGACATATCCGTTTTATAGTTAAAACAGGTAAAGTATTACCTAGACGGAGTAACAGAACTTTGTCCCATTTATCTAAATAGTTCTCCGTCTTAAGGGAGATCAACTCGTTCTTGTCCTTGTATGAGTATCACTCAGCTTGTAGCCTTCTTAAGTTTAAGGATGTTAGGTGATGTGAAGCTCAAGTAAGTATTGCTGATTGCTAATGATATCTAGTGGTAAATTGTTGAGAGATCATCTTCTCTAAAACTTATTTTCATTTAACAAAACGATTTTTATATAAAAAACAATGTTGAGAGAGCGCCTGACAAATCATCTGCTATCTCTGCCTTTGTGTTGATCCTCGATAGTAGATGAACGCTATTGATTTATATGTTGCTATTTGCTTCGACAGCTTCATTATTAATTTGTTACTCATATATGTTTTGGTTTCGACATGAATAGGCTGGTCAGCATCTTGGAAGGTACATTGCTACCATGATGAGCACAGGGGTTGTTTTAGCAACTGGGTTTCAGTTGTCAGGTTAGTAGAATACATCTACTTTTGAATCATGTGCTGATGTACCTCATGTGCATGCTTCTACTATTTGCTAAACCGTTAAATTTTCTAATGTTTAGGAGGCGATGGTCAGATGAATGACTTGATCTGGTATAGTTGGCTTGGAGGGATTATAATTGGCACTATGGTAGGGGCTAATATAGTCCTGGATGAGCATTGTCGAGCTGGTCCAAGAAATGTCGTTATAACTGGAAGGTATAATGCCTAAATTCATCACCTCATCATATGATTGAGCATAGAGCTAGACTTCTTAAATAATTCCTACTAGATGTGTGTGTTCACCTAATCACATGTAGATGGATGCTCTTTCGCTGTTTAACACTGTAAGGCAGAACTAAATTCATCTAAGATTTGGCTGCCTAACCTCAGTTGTGGACCTATGGTAAAATGCACCATTTTGTTATGTTGCAACCATTGCCTGACCGATCTTTTTGTTTTTGTTTCCAAGTGGGCATCCGAAAAGCTTATGATGTGCCCTATCCCTCGTGATCTTATTGAAGTATTGAAATCCATGTTGGAGGTTACTACATCCCATTTATGTCGTCTTTAGTTCGCTTTGGTGGCTAACCCACATCAAATTTGCGAATCATTTCATCAAATATAAGTGGATAAAAAGTTTAAATTTCCACTCGTTTTAATTTATGAAAATGAAAATTTTCATATTTTTATTTTTGCAGTCTTGTATAGTTTGGATTATTGTCTATATATCAGTTTGTCTTTCTGTTTTTTTATGTGTTTTTGAGCTGAGGCTCAACAAATGTTTACCTTAAATAGTTTTTCTTTGGTGCAGTACGAGAGGACTTGGTAAAGCACTCGCGAGGGAATTTCTTCTTTCTGGAGATCGTGTAGTAGTCACCTCCCGAAGGTGGGTATTCTGGAAAATGAGGGCATCTTTTTCTCCCTTTCCTCTAATATTCTCTCACACTGCAATGTCTTGAATACAGCGTTGATTCAGTAAATGAAACTGTAAAAGAGCTTGAAGAAAACCTAAGGGAAATGGCATCTGCAAATGGGAAAACGTTGAGGTACTCAAAAGTGGTTGGCATGCCATGTGATGTTTGTAAACCTGATGAAGTGAGGAACTTGGCAAAATTCGCTATTAATGAACTAGGCTCAGTTGACATTTGGGTGAGTTTTTATTTTCATGCCAATTGTAGGCTTTGTAGCTGTACAACGAGTCAACGAGTAGTTTTATTGAAATATACGGCGGATTAACAATGCTGAAATGAACTAGGTTCAGTACTATCACTGTGATAGCCTTGAATTATTGACTGTGTATCTTGGAATATATGGCAGATTAACAATGCTGGAATGAACAAAGGTTTTCGGCCCTTATTACAGTTCACCGATGAAGATATCACGCAGGTGTGCTGTTGTGACTTGTGATGCTCTGCTACCTTTCATATGACTAGAAAAGCTGTTTGTTTGTTTGAACAATGCCCATCTTTAGTTCTCTTTCAACAAAATACTGAATCATCAACTACTAGAGACACATGATGACATTTTTGGTTAAACAATTTGGTAATAGAATTCGATGCAATTTCCCATGCATTTTTTTCTATGGGTCATTTTTAATAGAGGGACTGATTACATACGTCTGACCCCTTACCCGTCATTTGCGAGAGTTTGTGAGGCAGTTGGGATAATGTTGTTGTGCTTCTCTAAAGTTTGACTCATTGAATACCTCTTTTTGATTACATGTAGATTGTCTCGACAAATTTGGTAGGATCTATAATCTGCACCCGAGAAGCAATGCAAGTTATGAGAAGTCAGGGAAAGAGCGGTCACATTTTTAATATGGATGGTGCCGGGTCTGGGGGTTCTAGTACACCATTGACGGCTGTGTAAGTGCTACATCTCCGGCCAAGATATCATAAATTTTAACAATACGATGCCATTTCTTCTTTTCTAAGTGCCCACTAATTTTTCAACAGTTATGGGTCCACAAAATGTGGTCTACGGCAGTTTCAAAGCTCGCTTCTAAAGGAGGTTAGACGGACAACCATAGGTGTCCATACCGCATCCCCGGGAATGGTGCTAACTGATTTATTACTGAGGTACATTTCTCAAGGAATCCCGTCAAACTTTTTGCAGTTAGTTTTATTTGCGTCATGTCATGTGAAGCACAAATTCAAAACGATTGTTAGTTGAATTCTAGGTTTCAGAGTTAATACTAGGAAAGGTGGCTGTATATTGAACTTTGCATACTTCCTTGCTTCCTACTTTCATTGGCTTCTCAAGATTGTTCTATTGTTTCTTGTGCAGTGGCTCGAGTCTTCAAAACAAAAAAATGTTCAACATCATCTGTGAACTTCCAGAGACGGTTGCGAGATCCTTGGTCCCACGCATGCGGGTTGTGAAGGGTAGCGGAAAGGCTATCAATTACTTGACCCCGCCCAGAATTCTGATTGCCCTGGTCACAGCATGGGTACGACGAGCTCGCTGGTTTGATGACCAGGTATCAATCAATGTTCCACAAATCCACATCATCCCTACATAGTACACACTACACAAAAACTTATATGAAACTCGGTCACATACGAGACCAGTCATCATACATATAATTAGATGAGAAATGCATTTATTGCGAGTCTCGCACGTGATCACAGGTCATAGGTGAGACTGTCTCATATAAAACTCACTTCTCATCTATCAGGAGTCAGGACTATCACATGTCAGCCAGTCAGGCTCAATTGGTTTAAAACATTTTAACAGACGTCACGCATTCCTATAATATTCAATTTGGTTCGAGAAGGGACCCACCGAATATATCCAACGTTTTTCAATTTTTTTTAATATTTTCCGCTGGTGTGTTCCAGGGTAGGGCAGTATATGCCGCTGAAGCAGATAGAATCCGGAATTGGGCCGAGAATCGAACACGTTTTTCATTCACTGATGCAATGGAAATGTATACAGAGAACGCTTGGGTTTCGGTTTTCTCTCTTTCGGTCGTGTGTGCCTTCATCATACTTTCGAGCACCTCTGGAAGCACATTCCATGGAACCTAAACTTGTTGACATATCATTCTTTTGAAAATGCATTCTAAGCACATACGAGTATACGAGGATGCTAAGCAGTAAGCTATTCTGTGCAAACTAATCAGAAGAAAGTCGATTCTTAAACAACTAATGCCTACTGGATTACGAAGATTTTCCGGCAATGAAATGTTGTAAAGGATGTGTATATAAGTTTCCTAAGTCGGCTTAGTTTTACAGATTTTAGGGTTCGCTCTGTATGTTCACCATCATTTATATTATCTGTATACTTGTATTAAGTTGTTCATTTGTAGGCTTGTAGTTCACTAGTTCTTATACATTTGATTATTTTCGAAGTGTACAAGGGGGGGTTTCATACTATCGTGTTTCTCTCCTATTTAAAAGGCCGTGGATCCTTTGGTACAAAATTTAGGGAGTGATATCCCTTCTAGCTTTACTCGTTATACCGTCGGTGGCTCAGTGGCTGTACCATGATTTGCAGTTACAGGATATGCACAAAAATTCAAGTTTTTCGTCGTCAAAATGGGAAGATTACTTTACTATTAGCTCCTTTGTTCTATCTGTGATCTGTCAATGTTTAGTACAAAATGGATGAAATGTTGAAGTGTAGGAACTAGGAAGGATTAAAAGCTTTCCTTTTGCTTAAGGATGAATGTTGTCTTAGAGAACGAACATAGCTTTGAAGGTAGCCAGCTACAGGCCAACCAATCTGAAAATGCTAAAAATAGAATATTATATTGATATACAGTAGGTCTCCGGAGAGACGGTCTCTCACTAAATTTATTGAGAGACCAATTACAAATGAGTACATAATATTGGTGTCATTTTTGCCAATTTTTTTTTCTTTTTTTACCAAACCAGTTAGTGTCCTTGAAGAATTCCCTACCTATAGTCTACATAGTACGAAGTATATATACTAAGAGAATAAGAAATATTCTACATTTGCTGGCCTAAAACACATCTCTTATGATCTTATCTACTTTCCTATTTTGATATAATTCCCGGTTTGTTATGAATAATAGAGAGAATATGGAGAGCAGAAAAAGTGTTCAGCTTTATTCATATGAAGGGTATATATAGTACAAGAGTACATCTGTAATATGGTAATGTTTTGGTAAAAATTTACCCGGTTGATATTTAATTTGTGGGTTAAAGTGACCGTTCTATAACTAGCGATTGAATGTACGTACGACAAGGTAAATAAAGCGAAACGAGATAAAAATGAAGAATCGACACGGAGAAATTGGTGACGCGGAAAACCCGATGTGGGAACAACCACGGGGAGAGACGGGATCTCCCAAGTGACACTATAATCGAGACGGAAATTATATCACGGGGGTTACAATG
>JAGPOY010002622.1:0-12352 GCA_018983105.1 Silene uniflora | reverse complement strand
GGAAATGGTGAGTTTGAAGTTCGTGATGGTGGTACTTTTATGCCAGTCAACCTTAATTTGCGTACCTGTCTTTGTGGAGGCTGGCAAATTAGTGGAATCCCTTGTAAGCATGCTGTTAAGGCCATATTAGAAGCTGGTAGGGAGCCTGCTGATTATGTTAGTGAGTGGTTCAGTGTGAGGAAGTACAGGGAAGCATATGGGTTGAACATCCACCCAATTCCAGACTCATCTCAATGGCCAACCTTTGATGTGCGTACATTAGAACCCCCACCCCTTAAAAGGGCCATTGGTAGGCCAACAAGAAACAGGAGAAGGGAGGCAGGAGAGCAAAGAAAGGGGAAAAGATCCGTTGTCATTACCTGTAGAAAGTGTGGATGCATTGGACACAACTCCAAGACTTGCAAAGGGGGTACACTGCAAAGGAAAAAAGGCAACTTCAAGGGAAGGTCAGTCAGAAAAGCACAAAGGCTCCAAGGCAGCAGGCATCTACATCAGGTCAGCCATCTTCATCAAGGCAGCCAACTTCATCAAGGCAGCCAACTTTCTCAAGGCGGCTGTTTTGGTAAAAATTTACCCGGTTGATATTTAATTTGTGGGTTAAAGTGACCAATCTATGACTTGCGAACGGATAAAAATAAGACGAAATAAACGAGCGAAAATGCAATGAAAATAAGGAGACGACACGTGAAATTTGGTGACGCGGAAAACCCGATGTGGGAACAACCGCGGGGAGAGACGGGATCTCCCAAGTGACACTATAATCGAGACGGAAATTATATCACGGGGGTTACAATGGAAGAATTTACTTAAGGTAATTGAGTAAAAATGTGTGTTGTATTTCTGCCTCGGACGTTCAATGCCCCTCTTTGTTCTGCTTGGGTTTCCTTTTATAGCTGCTTCTGGATAGGTTTCCTGGGTCTTCAATGCCTCCTGCTTCTGCTCCTGAGATTTCGCCTTCCGTTGCACCAAATCAGGTAAGGTATTAACTCCTTTGACTTTTCCACACAATCCACTTGCAAGCAATGGCCCACCTTTCTATACACACATGTGTTAGTTGCACCTTTGATCCAATGGCCTAAGCCTTGCCACATCATCGATCCATGTCTCAAGGCCTTCACCACTCGTTAGCTGCCACGTGTCTTTGCATGGAAAATTGTAATTTTTCCCCATAACAATTGCCCCCAAATTTCCGTCTCAAGGTACTTTAGGCGGGAATTTCTGTTCCTGGCGACTAAGCTGGTGTGATGCGACATTTATGTTGCTACCTTGTGCCTCTCCCCCTTAGCTTTACTTCTGCTTCTGGGGCTCCCACTGTTTCAGGATCCAATTATGCTTCTGGACATAATTCTGCTTCTGGACACAATTCTGCTTATGGACCCAATTCTACTTCTGGACCTAATTCTGCTTCTGGACATAATTCTGCTTCTGGACCCAGAATTTGTGCGTCTCCTCTGCTCCTGGTGTTCCTAGGTTCCTCTTTCAGGCTCTTCATCTCCACGATTCTGCTGGTCTGGAAGTAGAGGTATGTGGATGCTCTATAAATGCTGGCGAATGCTGGATCTAGCTGGTGGAAGCGGCTGAATGCTGGTTCTGGATGACGGATGATGGGTCCAGCAAGTAGATACTGAGTCTGTAGCTAGCGGAAAATGGTGGATGCTGAGTCCAGCCTCCTCGACTCCACTATTCTGCGCCTGGTCGCCATATGTGATTCTGGTGCTGAGAACTCACGGTTATACCATTTTGCATCTGGTCGCCAAAGGTGATTCTGGTGCTGAGAACCTCTGTCGGAACCGGCGGATGCAGTTCTGGTACCTGAAAAAATGTTATTGATGCAACCTAGGTGTAGGCGATTACCTTCTAATGTATGACCCCCCCTACATGGGGACTAGACACGTTCTAACTTTAATTGTTGTGAATGCAATGTTTATCAATGTGTCGTGAGAATGATCACGTTTGAACGTGTGTTGCGAGCATCGCGAGTGTATTTTGCCGTTTCTGGCGTACTTTTGATTTGTGCATGCACGTTTTACGCTGTATGTTTGGCCATCGCTGATAGATTGCTGGCTCTGGGGCCTTGTTTGCCCACTCTGTTTCTGAGGGTGCCAGGCTTGCGTGGGCGTTAATGCAGCGCGGGAGACTGAATGTCCCGGTTGTAAGTGCATAGCCACAGACACACGCCGACTGTAGTGAATGCAAGCTTCATTAGACTAGGTCTGCAATTATATGGCAATTTACAAAAACGTGATGAAAATAAAGATAGTGATAGCTTTGCGAAAGGTAGCTAATCATCAATTCGTTTCTCAACAAAATCACTTTATAAATTAATTCGAAAGATGAATAATAACCTTGAAACAACATTACTTAGCGCCGGACAGTTATATTTCGAAAACAATAATTCCCTAGAACCAGAAGATTTTATTTCTGAAATGGAAAATACCTAGAACCAGAAGATTTTATTTCTGAAATGGAAAATACCTAGAACCAGAAGATTTTATTTCAGAAATAGGAAATATTCAGAACCAGGAGGCTTTATTTCAGAAACAGAAAATATTCAGAACCAGAAGATTTTTAGAGCATAACCTGGAATCTAATGATGCTGCATCTAGTAGACTGACTACCCGGTTGATATCGGTCGATTTAGACGAAATATTTCTTGAGGTGGATGATGTTCCATGATCTGGGAACCATCTCCCCTCCCATAGTCATGAGTCGGTATGCTCCATTTCCTGCTGCGCTTTCGACCTGGTACGGCCCTTCCCAGTTATAAGCTAGTTTCCCTGCTTGATGGTTCTTAGTATTCTGGAAGACCTTCCTCAGAACCAGGTCTCCTACCTACAAGGTCCTTATTTTCACATTCTTATTGTAGCTTCTGGCCACTGTCTGCCTATACGAAGCCATCCTGATCTGAGCGCTGGTTCTGAGTTCGTCTATCGTATCCAGACTACTTGCCATTTCTACCTGGTTTCGGTCTTCGGTGATGCATCCATACCTATGCGTTGGCACTCGGACTTCAGATGGAATGACTGCCTAAACTCCAAACACCAAGCTAAAAGGAGTCTAGCCCGTTGCAGTTTTAGGTGTTGTTCTATCTGCCCATAGGACCAGAGGCAGCTCCTCTGCCCACTTGTCCCCTATCTCCTCCAGCTTTTTCTTCAGATTCTCTACGATAATCTTATTGCTGGATTCGGCTTGTCCATTGGATTGGGAGTTCCTGCATATGATATTGCGTTTAATGAAAGATATAACCTTGGCCTCTTTAACCTCGGAAAATGACTCTGCTTCTATCCGCTTGGAGAAGTAGTCTGTCATAGCGAGCATATAGGTTTTGCTTCCTGGCGCTCTGGGCAGTCCACACACGATATCCATTCCCCATTTCATGAACGGCCAAGGCGAGATGACTGGATGCAGAGGCTCTGCTGGCTGATGGCTGACATGTGCGTGCCTCTGACAAGCGTCACACTTTTTTGCAAACTCCACGGCATCCTTGCGCATTGTGGGCCAGAAATACCCCTGCCTCAGTGCCTTATTGGACAGGCTCCTGCCCCCTGCATGATTTCCACACTCTCCGCTGTAGAGAGCATACAAAACAGCCTGAGACTCTTCCAGATCCAGGCACCTAAGGTAGGGTCCAGCGAGGGATTTCCTGAACAAAACACCGTCAATCAGTATAAATCGGGACCCCTTCATTTTAAAGCCTCTTGCCTCCTTCTTATCTGGTGGCAGGATATCATTTTGCAGCCAGTCCATGAATGGCTTCCTCCAATCAGGGGTCTGCTCCTGATCGACTGTATTACTCAGCACCCCTGCTTCCTGCAGCCACTGGGTTTGAGCTTGACTTTGTCTGGGCGTTCTTTCCTCTGACTCTACTTTCAAGATCACTGGCTCCAGTACATGCACGATCGGCACGGATGTGACAGCACCAGATTTGAACATTGCCCCCAGGGTGGCCAGGGCGTCTGCTTCCACATTCTGCTCCCGAGGAATTTGCTTGATATCGAATGAGGCAAACCTGAGGGTTAACTCCTTTGCTACCTCCAGGTAAGCTACCATCTTGGGGTCCCTGGCTTCATAAGAACCATTCACATGGTTAACTACAAGCTTAGAATCACTGCAAACCTTGATGTGCTGGATTTTCAGATCTAGAGCTAGCTTGAGACCCAGGACCAGTGCTTCGTATTCTGCTTCGTTGTTTGTAGCCTTAAATTCACACCATAGTGCTTGCACAATGTGGTCCCCTCTAGGTGATTTGAGTACCAGCCCTACTCCTGCCATCCTTGCATTGGATGCTCCGTCCACGTGCAACTCCCACAGCTGCTCCTTCGTGTCTTCTTCTAGAGCTAGGGTGTTTGCTTCTGCCTGGGTCTGGAGAGCTGGGAAGAAGTCGGACACGAAATCCGCCAGAGCCTGGGACTTTATTGCTGTGCGAGATTCGAATTTCAGGTCATAGCCGCTCAGATGCACGGACCACTTAGCCATCCTCCCTGACAATTCGGGTTTTCTCATAATAGTCTTAAGAGAATAGTTAGTTATCACAGAAATAGTATGAGACTCGAAATACGGACGTAATTTGTAAGATGCAGTAACAAGTGCAAGGACTAGCTTTTCGAGTGAAGTGTACCTGGTCTCTGCTGGAAGCAGAGACTTGCTGACATAATATACCGGGTGCTGCAGCCCTCCTGCTCCCGTACTAGCACGGCACTAACTGCTACCTCTGTAACCGACAGATACAGAAATAATGGTTCTCCTGGTTCTGGTTTTGAGAGAAGTGGTGGGGTGCTGAGGTATTGCTTCAGTTCTTTAAATGCCCTTTCGTGCTCCTCCGTCCACTCAAATGTCTTGCTCTTCCTTTGGATATCGTAAAACAACCTGCATCTGTCCGAGGACCTGGAGATGAACCTGTTTAGGGCTGCTACTCTCCCAATCAGACACTGCACATCTTTTGGCTTCTGTGGTGACTCTAGCTGCAGGACTGCCCGGATTTGTTCGGTGCTTGCCTCTATCCCACTTTGAGTCACCATGTACCCTAGGAATTTCCCACTTGACACTCCAAAGGTGCACTTTGTCGGATTCAGTTTCATTTGGTATTTCCTCAAGGTGTTAAATGTACCCTCTAGATGCTCAACGTGCTGCGAGGCCTGCTTCGATTTGACGACCATTTCGTCAATGTAGACCTCCATGGTTTGGCCTATCTGCTCTTTGAACATCATGTTCACCTGCCTCTGGTAGGTAGATCCTGCATTTTTCAATCCAAATGGCATGACATTATACCAATAAATACCTCGTTCTGACCTGAAGGCTGTTTTCTCCTGGTCGCTTGGGTGCATTTTTATCTGGTTATATCCGCTCCAGGCGTCCAGGAACGTGAGCATTTCATGGCCTGCAGTGGCATCTACCATTGCATCGATGTGCGGTAATGGAAATGGGTCTTTTGGGCAAGCCTTGTTCAGGTCTGTGAAGTCGACGCAGACTCTCCACTTGCCATTCCTCTTCGGAACCACCACCACGTTGGACAGCCACTCAGGGTATGCTACTTCTCGGATTTTTCCTGCTGCAAGCAGATTATCTACTTCTTGGTTTATGATCTGGTTCCGCTCGGCAGCAAACTTCCTTCGCTTCTGCTGGATAGGTTTGAATCTTGGGTCCACACTTAGCTTATGGGTGATCACGCTTGGGTCTATCCCTATCATATCGTTATGTGACCAAGCAAAACAATCCATGTTAGTTCTCAATAACCGAACGAGTTCTTGGCGAATGTTACCTGTACACTCAGATCCTATCAATACGGTTCGTTCTGGATGCAGCACGTCCAGGATGACTTCGTCTAGGTCTGCCTCCGGAGGCTCAATGTATTGCTCCTGGATGCGCTGGCTCTGTAATTGCTATGCAGGCGGGCTGGCTGTTGGTTTCAGAGCTACTTTGTAACAATCCTTAGCATCCTCCTGATCCCCACGAATCTCCTGTACTCCCCAAGGTGTTGGAAACTTTAGGCACTGGTGGTACGTAGAGGGTACTGCCTTCATCTCGTGGATCCAGGGCCTGCCAAGGATAACATTGTAAGTAGAGGGTCCATCGATAACCAAATACCTTACATGCTTGTTGACACCTCCTGCGTAGGTAGGAATGACAATCTCGCCTAGGGAGTGCTTTGTTTCACCGCTGAATCCAACCAAGGGGATAGCTTTCTTTGCTAGGTCCTTCTCGCTGAATCCCATTCCCTTGAGTGTTTCTAGCATTATTAGGTTGACGGAACTTCCGGTGTCCACGAGGATCTTTTTTACCGTGCAATTACCAATAGGGAGAGTGATGATCAAGGCGTCATGGTGTTGTCCCGAAGCAGATTGCGCGTCTGTTTCATCGAAGGTGATCGTGAGTAGGTCCTGGCGGCTGACCCTGCAAGAAAATTCTGGTTTCTCACCTTTCGTCACGGTGGCATGCCTCTTTGCTGCTGAATATGTTAGCCCACACAACTCCGAACCACCTGTAATGACATTCACAATTCTAGTGCAGACAGGAGGAGGAGAGGGCAGAACCTGGTTTGCTGAGTTTACTCTGGTGGTGCCTCTGGGTAGGAGATGATCTAGGTTTCCTTGGTCGTAGTGGTACTTCACCTCGTTCCTCAAGGAATGGCATTCGTCTGTGTCGTGGGTGTTGCTGTCGTGGAACTCGCACTTTTTACCTATGTCCTTTCCGCTGCTGGGGTATCGTTCTGTTTGCGGCTTGGGCCACCTGACTCTCGACCTAGCTCCACTAGATTAGGTTTGCAATTTCATTCAAATGACAATTTATTTGAAAGAGTATTTTAATAATAGCAATAATAATAATTATACTTTTAAGATCCACCAACTTTTTAGAATCAGAAAATGTGAAAAATATTTCTAGGACTACCAAGGTTTCAGAACCAGAAGATGTGAAAACTATTTTAAGATCTACCAAAGAAGTTTCAGAACCAGAAGATATGAAAACTATCCCTGGTGGTAGGGGCAATTGGCCTGCTTGGCGTTACTCCCTCCAGATCGAGCCTCGAAACTATCCCTGGTGGGATGGGTCGACTCGGCACTCCACTTGATGCTGGATCTGGCATGACAGGAGATATTGGATCCGTTGCGGGTCTGGGCTGGACTGCCGTCACGATTGTGCTATCAGGTTCTGGTTGTCCTTCCTCAGATCTTCAACCGCCTGACGCAGCGTGTTCATCCCCTGGATCATCACCTGCATCGGATCAAGGAATGGAGACCCTGCTTCCACAGGAATTCCTGCGGATGATTTCTCCTGGTTCTGACTCCGAAACAGAGCCTCACTCCTCCTGGGACTGCTTTCTCTGCTGGTCTGCGTCGGTCCAGATGCAGCGCATGCTTTGGGTTTCTGTGGTGGCTTGGCGGGCAGAAGCAGAACCATTTGGCTGGATGCTGAGGGCGCACTCACCGATCCTCCAGATGCAGGAAAAGATCCTACCGATGCAGGAAGAGATCCTGCTCCAGAAGGCAAAGTTGACGTGCTCCTGGTGCTAGAAGGGTTCTGGCTGGTTCCAGACATGGTGGCGACCTAAATTTTGAGATTTCGCTATAGAAAATGATCACTATGCCCCACGGTGGGCGCCAAACTGTTTTGGTAAAAATTTACCCGGTTGATATTTAATTTGTGGGTTGAAGTTACCAATCTATGACTTGCGAACGGATAAAAATAAGACGAAATAAACGAGCGAAAATGCAATGAAAATAAGGAGACGACACGTGAAATTTGGTGACGCGGAAAACCCGATGTGGGAACAACCGCGGGGAGAGACGGGATCTCCTAAGTGACACTATAATCGAGACGGAAATTATATCACGGGGGTTACAATGGAAGAATTTACTTAAGGTAATTGAGTAAAAATGTGTGTTGTATTTCTGCCTCGGACGTTCAATGCCCCTCTTTGTTCTGCTTGGGTTTCCTTTTATAGCTGCTTCTGGATAGGTTTCCTGGGTCTTCAATGACTCCTGCTTCTGCTCCTGAGATTTCGCCTTCCGTTGCACCAAATCAGGTAAGGTATTAACTCCTTTGACTTTTCCACACAATCCACTTGCAAGCAATGGCCCACCTTTCTATACACACATGTGTTAGTTGCACCTTTGATCCAATGGCCCAGCCTTGCCACATCATCGATCCATGTCTCAAGGCCTTCACCACTCGTTAGCTGCCACGTGTCTTTGCATGGAAAATTGTAATTTTTCCCCATAACAGCGGCCATCTGCAGCAAGGCAACCATCTTCATCAAGGATCAATGCCACTTCATTAAATCATTTGGAGGCATTAATAATGGGATCTCAAGCTTCTACTTCAGTCAACCCTACACCTAACAATCAAGCTCAGCCACCATCATCTTGGATCAATGCCCCTTCACTGAATCATTTGGAGGCAATGATAATGGGTGACCAGGCTTCAACAAGTGAAGGGCTACAGAAGAGAGGGAGGAAAAGGAAGAATCCTGCAATAGAGAAATGAAGATTACCAGTTTCCAACCAAAAGGGAGTATTCATTTTGAGGATGTCGTGATTTAATGATAAAGATGAAGCTAGTTTATGACCTCTTTTGCTGTTGTGTATGGTCATTCCAGACTTCTTTTGCTGTTATGTAATGGTCATTTATGACCTTGTACTTTGATTACTCTCTCTTTTGGTGCTAGGTTTAGTTTTCAACTACAAACAATATTGCACTTGAACTACAAGTTGTAACTCTTTTTTGGTCATGAATCAGAAATTAAAAGTGCAACATCTCTTTGTTTTCATTCCCAAATTTGTATTCCTTATTTCATTAAAACCAACCCAGAAATTACAATTTTATGATGAGAGCTATTACAACAATCATAAACATTAAAGCAATCAACTTAACATAAAACCTCATTACATTTGCTAATTCAACTAAATCGTTCTTCAACTTTTGAATGTCTTCATTTCTCGCTTCATGAACACTTGAAACATCTCCATCCTCATAATTGTTCTTCAAATCTCCCCATTTGTTAAAAATCACATGATTGTTAGTTAACCAACTAACAAATATATTGCAATCTTCACATCTAAAATACGCTTTTCTAGGATTGTTTGCGGACCCAGAAATTTTGATAACCGCATTTTTTCGACATCGACTACTAGGTTGGTTAACAAAATCCATCCCTAATATTGGCTCGTTTTTCCAATTTGATGAAGACATAAGTAATGTTGGTTACTAAAATACAGAAATTTGTAAAAAGGAAGGGAAGAAAGAGGCAGAATATGGAAGAAGAAGAAGAAGAAAAGGGAACAAGAAGAAGAAATGAAGAACAAGAGAATAAATAAAGAACATAGTATATAAATAAAGGGGGATTTGGAGGGAAAATTTGGGGAAATTGGAGGAAAATGGTAAGTCAACTGAAAGTCAAGCAAAAAAGATCCACCTCAGCCCAAAAACTCCACGTCATTTGCCACCTTGGACACTTAACGTCCCTAATAGACGGAATCAGAGTTAAATGTCACACTAATTACAATTAAGGGAGTTCAGGGTTACCAAAAAAGTTTCCCAATTTAGAGGGTTACCATGTGGGATTCGAAAAAGTTCAGGGTCACCATGTAGAATTCCCCAAATAAAAAAGAAGAAAAAGAAAATACTTAATTTACCGCTTTATAATCATGAGCAACATCTCTTGCACATCAAAAAGAGATGAGTAAATAAGTTGCTAAATAAAGGGTTTGATATTTGCAAAATGAGCTTTGTTATGAAAAGTTTATGCTTAAGGAATGTTGACCACTTCACCATATTTTGAAGAAGGAAAGCTCTTTTGTAATTTGACTTGTACATTGGGTAGATAGGCGCTACTGCGCTACACTACTCGGTCTAGCTCCACATATCCTAAAAATGGCACTTGTGCCAATCCCTTTTCACCTCGTCCCAAGCTCCATTATAACCTATTTGCCTCTTAAATTGTGCATAATGTTTCTAATTGCGGTTGTAGGATGAAGTACCACATTAGATTGTGGGCATACTTCATAAGTCATAGTAGCTAAGTGATTTTGGTTACTTGTTTACATAAATCACCCGTTATTTATAATGAGCGACGAGCGAAACCCGCGACAGTCGGTTTCTAAGTCATATGTGGTCAAGAGTCTAAAAGGAGTCGAATCTTGTGTGTGTCATGTTAATCTTAGGGAGTCTAGCGTTGTTTTCCCCTTTACCCGCCTTGAATTTGTTTCTTGGCACTCTTGTTATCACTATTGCATGGTTGGCCTAGATTTAGGGAGTTGACACCTTGTTGAAACCCTGAGACGCCATTTTCTACTTGACTGTAATACATAAAACTCGGCCACTTAGATGAGGAAAGTGGTACAATTTTTTATAGATGCATCCTTTGTTATGTTTATGTGCTTAATTGTAATACCTCGTTCTCTCTTAAGGGTATACTAGACCGAATTAGGGTTACTCGGCCGAGTATACCCATTGTCAGATTAAGGGAGAGTCTGCCAAGTGCAGACTCGACCGAGCCTTGCGTAACTCGGTCGAGTATCGATGACTCGACCGAGTAAGGTGTAATTCGGCCGAGTCAGGCCGACGGGTTAGGCGATCCGGTTTGGATTGATTATGAGTGATTGGTTTAATATAAAAGAAGCAATGACATTTCTTGTTGGACCATATATGCATATGTATAGTTTTGATAAATGACAAGTAGATATACTTATATAATAATGCTATGTATGCTCGTAATCGTTTGTTAAGATGTCTTATAGTATTTCATGAACATCAAGTAGAGTTATAGCTTTGTTAGCTATAACATTGACAAGACTATCAAAGACATCAAGTAGAGTTATAGCATTGCTAGCTATAACATTGAAGACTTACAAAGTAAAGTTATAGCCTTGCAAGCTATAACATTCACGACCTACAAAGCATATACGAAGCAAGCATTGTTGATTTGTGAAACACACGTCAAGCAGATACGAAGCATCGTTCGGAAATAGTGATATAGGAAACTTGAGCTATATCATTGAAGAAGTTCGTAAAGCGTCAATGTAACCGTAACAAAGTTTCAAGTTGACGATCACTCAAGTGAAGACTCGATCAAGTCTATAAACAAGCTCCAAGATGAAGAGCTTAGGATCATGTTGAAGATGGCCTACTACTGAAGATCTCCAGGAAGATTAGATAGTATAGAGTGTCCATCAAGCAACGGTATTTAGAGAATAAATATTGGAAAATTAGAGTTATAGCTATTACGCCTATAACCTTAACATGACAAGCTTAGAGTTATAGCGATTTTGCTATAACTTTGAGTAGAATTTTCATAGCACAATTTTAGTTCTTAAAATTACTTTTCACGGATAAAATTCTCAAATATATTTTCAGAAAACATTTGTACTTATGATAGAGATGAAAATATGGGTCACCTAATTGAATTGCTTACATATCCCTATTGGGTAGTAAAACGGCTTTTGAGTCGTCATGCTACCTAGGGTTTGCAAAGCTATTTGACCTAATCCATTATTTGGGCCAAGGAATAAACGGACCTAGGGATGCGTGTTACCTTCTTGGGTTTCGGCCTCCTAGGGTTTCGTGCTACATGAACCGTTTGTATCCTTGTGCAAGTAAACTATTGATTCTATAATATTTTCATAAGGTAATTTATTATCTTATAAATATTACTAGATAGATTTGTTTACTTAACCATATTATCTTTTAATTATATAAAGTAAAGAAAAGATATTGTTTTATCTTATTTACTTAATTAAATATTATATGGATTAATCTTAAGAGAAGTTGAGATTCATTTCTTATGGATGAATCCACCTTCCCACGGCACACTAGGGTTTCGCTCGACAAACCCTAAGTCGTTCATCTCTACTATAAATACAAGTGTCGTTCTTCATTTCAACAAGCTTTTCGAAATATAGAATATACACGCAAAACAATCCGTACTTTAACTCATATTTATTAAAGTTTTGTTTTGAAAATCATTTGCGAAAAGTTGTGCTATAAAGTTCTTAATTGTTTTCTAAGTTACGTTGCTAGATAATAGTATTAAGTGTTGTCTCTTATTCGTTCAATTGTGTGAACATCCAAAGAGCGCCAAAATACTCTCTTAGTAACTTAAGATTGTGAAACCGAATATCGAGAGATATTCAAATCGAGTTACAACTAGAGTTAGTTGTACGAGTGGGTTAGTAATTTTGTAATCCGGAGAGAGGTACTAAAATTATTAATCGAGAATAGTGGACGTAGGCTTTGACTTGTAAGGCCGAACCACCTCAAAACCGTGTGTCTCCTTCTTTGTTATTTTCGTTCTTTTTCATACATGTTACATAAGTCGATTGATTGGTTAAAGTTTAATTGATAAGCTTTAGATAATCAA
>JAGPOY010002621.1:7661-23085 GCA_018983105.1 Silene uniflora | reverse complement strand
ACAAGACCTAATCTATTTGGCAGATCTCCCAACGGTAGGAACAGGTAAAAAAGGCCTAAAAAAGAGACGAGATTATTAAGGGTGTGTTTGTATAACAAAAATGGAGAGAAAGGGAGAGGAGGGAAGGGGAGGGCAAATATGCACACCCTAAGGAAACTAATTTGATTATTAAGGGTGTGTTTGTACCGCGCAGTTTCCTTAGGGTGTGTTTGTATAACAAAAATGGAGAGAAAGGGAGAGGAGTGGGTGTTTGGATACAATTTTGATTTGCCTTGGAGAAAGAAAATCAAATCTCTCCCCCTCCATTTCCCTCCACTCCTATTTGCTATCCAAACAAGGGATTTTAAATCCCCTACTCTCCCTCCCTTTCTTTTCCCTCAAAATCACTCTATCCAAACACACCCTAAGGAAACTAATATTTCCGTGCGGAAGCAAGAGTTAGTAATTTAAGCAAAACTGAAAACATGAGAATTTGGTGAAGCAGCCACGCTTTATACTGGTCATGTCACATGAATCAAACTGATGAAGATACATTGTATATAATTGAGGATTGATTTCAATTTCATATTACACTGCTTGGTATGGATCGGCGGGACTAACCTGGACCTGAGCATAGCTTATAAATACAGGAAGACCAAAGGGACAAACCAGTAAAATATAGGATGATCGAACAGAATGGGAGGGATGGAGGCGGGGGCGGAGGGCGGAGGGCAAAAAAGGTTATTCCAATATTATGCCATCAAGTGAGGTTTTCTGCATATAACTATGTCTAGTTGAGGTAAAACAACAAACCTGAAAGCTTGACCGCATAAATGTAAAGGGAGTCCATGATCGTCAAGGAGTAGCTGGCAACATTGAGGTATCTCTAGTGTCTTTTGGCTTCACAACATACTCGAGAGTAACATCATTAGGGTCTGATTCTAGAATACCCTCTTTGAAGGGAACCTCAAAGGCTAATGATTGGTACAAACATACTTCATCCTCCTTGCAATAATAAACCTGCAGGAAGATAAAATTTTCATGTTCAGATGCCCACTCTCTAACATGTACTTAACATAGCCTCTTTGCATCAAGTAACCAACACATTGCCTAAATTTAGCACACCAAAGAAAGAAATGAAAGCGTCAGAAGATTAAATTGATGGATCATAGTAGTCAAGTAACACAGTTGATACATCCGCTGATTATAGATATGTCGCCATCTAACATAACTAAAAGTGAATTTCGTCGTAGACATCTCAGAAATCAGCAATCAACCATCTATTTTTATGTGAGGGTCTAAAAATCACTAGATACTGGAATTGTATTCCACATCAAGTCCAATTGCCCAAATGACTTGTGAATGTACATTCTTCCATGTAATTGATATCCATAGTCCATGACAATTGCCGGGTTGCTGCGTGCAAATAAGCCTGAGCCATCAGCACAGCAATTCCCTAAACAGTCAGGATGTGTGATGCGGCTTTTTTGAAATAATTGAATCTCTAAACTCTAAGTGTCCTACGAGTATATATCATTGACCTGACATCAAACTCAAAAGTTCGAGTTCAACGTATCATTGTAGACCGCAGATAAACCAATGTACAGAGGTCAGAATATATAGAGACATGCCTTGCAATTTATTCTGCTCATAGAAGCTGAAGGGGTATCCCTTCTGAAATGAAGCATGGCAGTTCCTTCTGGACTGAGAGTTCCATCCAAGGGCTCAATAACAAGTGAATTCTCTGGCTCGATGTCTACATTGAACTTGCTGCGTGCTTCCTAAATATCAAAATCATCATTCTTTATTAAAGAACAAATGGTGGTATACATTCCTGCATTAGATAAAGAAAGAAAGAAAGAAAGACCTTTGAAAAATGATACCCAGGAGGTAATGATATCCTCAGGTCCAAATTGCCTTCATTAGATTGACTACCACTGACTTTGATGATCTGTGTATCAGGAGTCACACGCTTTCTCAAGCGTTTCATGGTTCTCGTTCTTGGAGCAGGAGGCTGCACACCCTTTAACTCTAACGTAAGGAGGTCAGGTTCCCCATGGTTCAACTCCATGTATCGAATGACACTATTGTTAGTATCAGCAATAAATATTTTTCCTGCATTAAAAAGTAATACAGTTAGCCGTGTTAGGTTGTACACGTTCCAACTACTCTTATTTGAGGAAGATTGAAACAGCTTGCCTTCCTTTAATTTACCAGCTAACCATTGTCTACATAGGAAAATGAATGCACAAAAAAATACTCCGTATTTGATCAACCAACAATATTATCTTAAGGCATGGCATATAGCAGAAGTGCAAGCTCTGCCAACATAAAAATACCTTAACAGCCTAATCGAGCCCCAACAGCCCTCATCGATAGTGACACAAGTTGAGTTAGAGAGATTACTGTAGGGCAGAAAAAGCTTTTAAGGTTTGAGGTGAATCATAAAACATCGCCCCAAAAATAGGTAAACAAATGACTATTACTCTCGTCTATGTCTCCGAGTACTGAGACGAGGGCTCCATTTATGCTAATTTTCACTTTTGTGTTTCAATCAACACTTTTTTTTAAATGCACAAAAAAATACCCCGCAAATGATCAACCAACAATATTATCTTAAGGCATGGCATATAGCAGAAGTGCAAGCTCTGCCAACATAAAAATACCTTACCGGCCTAATCAAGCCCCAACAGCCCTCATCGATAGTGACACAAGTTGAGTTAGAGAGCTTACTGTAGGGCAGAAAAAGCTTTTAAGGTTTGAGGTGAATCATAAAACGTCACCCCAAAATTGTAAATCCTTGCCCCATCCTATCACGAAACCATGTTTCGCTACCCTTTGCCTTAAAAGCATGGTAGAATGAGAAAATTCTGTAGATCACACTTTTATGAGGCAGACGGAAACACCAAACAAGTCAAAAGGTTGAATGCAATAACATCTAAGCATGACAAAAGAACAAACTTCAACTAGTAATATGATACATAGAGGATGGTTTGGGATACTGCTAAAGATAAGAACTTCACCATTGCCTGCGTCGACTAGTCCTGAAGGTTCTGAAAGCTGCACTCAGAAAGAAGAAAACAAAAACACAGAAAATTAGGAATGGAAATAACAAGGCATCCTGTTCTAAATTCTATTCCCCTTCTGCCAAAAAAATTAAAATCAATTTTTGATTATTGACCTATTACTTCAAGCATTTGAATGTGAAGGCCTGGTGCACCTTAACAAATGGTTGCATTTCTAATTAACAAAAAACAAACATTCTCCCCAGCAAAATGAGAACTAGCGCTCAACAAACAAAAGCATAGACCGACACTTCTAAGGAGCATAATCATGAGAAGACCATCTCAACCAAAACTCTCAACCAAAGCCTTAAGATGATGGTTGAGGCCCAACGCTCCGACACGGGTGTCGTGTCTGACACGTGTCGAGTGTCGGATATGGCGATTTTTTGACAATTTTTCAAGTTTCTGGTCTAAAGTGAAGCTTCGGAGTGCCGTGTCGGTATCGACGCGATAGGTGTCAGACACGCGACACGGCAGCTAAGTGAAGTGTCGGAGTAACATAGATCCACCTGAGCTGCTAGAGCTTTTCCATCCTTGAAACCAGCTTTTCCAGTCCCAGCCAAGGTAGTGACTCGTTTATTTGATGGGTCGAGTTTCTTAACCTAAAATAAAGAGCAACTTCAGAATCATATCATTTTAGAAATCAGCTCCACTGCTACTCAACACTATGGAATTAGTTTTGCTTCAAACGGGCCTTTTTGGTCTGAAATAATAAGACGGGATTTTGTAACCATTTTACAGTTAAATATGACCACTATTGAAAAACAAGTTACCATAAGCCGTAACACTCCCTATACCATTGTGGTTACATTTAGCTATAAAATGGTCACATATGCCCGTCTGAAAAATAAGACGAAAACTGTCCGTCTGAAACAAGAATTTGTGACGAATCAAAACTCACACTAAAACTAAAATAATTTATATTTTAGAATGAAAAAGGAAGAAAAAATGAAGGATAGTTAGCAACTAAGCTTTCAATGATTTAATCTTGGCGATGGAAAGCTTAACTAGATCTGAAAGCAAAAAACTCCTAAAAGCCAGTCACAGCCACCTTGTGGTTATAAGAATCTGCAATATAAACTTGGCCATCCTGTGCGAAACAGACACCCAGAGGATGCTGAAGAAGTACTTCAGAACCTATCCCATCATGGTCACCATACTTAACAACAGAAACAAATGTCAGACATTTGATAGCAATCCATCTTTGATTAATAACTACAGTCATAAGGCTTTCTTTTGCAAGTATTCTCACAATAAAAAAAAAATTAAAAAAGGCACCAAGATAAAAGCAATTTCGAGGGGTGTTACACATTTACCTTAAACAAATTGTCAGGGAAAATAGGATCACCTCCAGCTAGCAATCTAGATCCCCCAGTCTTGAGATCAAGAGCTCTAATAGAACTGCTTTCGCTATCCGCTATGTATATCTCCCTCATATCTTAGATAAATAAAGAATTGCATGAAGGAAGTGTCAGATAGAGTGAGAGACATGTTCTGTCTCAGTATATGGTGAAAGAAAATAATCTTGATGATATTACCTGATGAAAAAGACATCCCTGAGGGTTGTGCATATGAGGTGCTGGTAGCACTAATTTAAAAGGATAAAACAACCATCATCAACTTCAATAGCATCTTGATCATACAAACTAAGAACACACACATGCAGTGTTTAAAAATGGGCTTTTAAAGAAATTCAAACGGACTCCAATTTGGAATCATAAGCCAAACAAAACAAACTGTAGGTACCCCTTATGCTCAAATAATTTGAAACATTGGGACTGAAAGTGTGAAATGGCAAGAAAGACTACCTTGGCCCATTCAAGTTTCTCTCATAGCCATCACCGCTAAAAGCTGTGGTGCTTTCATTTGCTAGATCATGTTTCCAGATTTGGTGCTGCCCAGCCATTGCAATATAAACCCTTTCATTGGCAGCATCGAAGCAGACATCCCATGGAGAATTGAGGAGCTGAAATAAAATGTTAGATGCTTGTAAACAGCTTGAATCTTCAACGGAGAGTTTAGCAACTGAGATAAAAGTTTCAAAACCAGAAGAAGAGATCTTCTAAAAAAAGCAGAAATGGCCAGAAAGAGATAGAAGATCTAGTTTCTCAAACATGCCTGAGATTTCCCTATTCCACCACCTTTGTAATCAGAGCCCTTTGTTCCATTTCCAGCAAGAGTACGGACCATATCGTTAACAAAATCAACCTCCCTGAAAGTTGGTAACTGTAAAGCTAAACCAATTTCACCATAATACACAGCTGTAAAACCTTGTTAATTTGTTTATTCAATATCTCTGTAAACATTTCGTAGCCTGTCCATTTCCAAGGCTCATAGAATCACACATCCTATTAACAAATTTCTCCTCCCAGTCCATTTACTAGTTCCGATTTTTTTCCTACGAGCCTTGTCGCTAGAGTAGTACAAGTTGTACAACCAACATACTATATTGCAGGTTTCTGACATACATATGTTAATTGTGTTGTCAATCTTGTCATGGTGTCCACTTTAGTCTCTAAAGCTCTAGTACCGCCTTGAGTTGTTGACTTTTAACCTCCCTCCTCCACAGAGAAAAGGTTAAAAAATTGCAAACTAGGGTTCTTGTACTTGTCCTAATATAGGCACTTAATGTACAGATAAATAAACAATTGTTGAGAAGAACAGAAAGACGGGAAATGCTTCATCTCGCCTAACAGTCACTCTGAAAAATCAAGCAACCACGATTTTCCACATTATGATTGTTGGAATATAACCCACATGTGAGTGTCCCACATTGCTAGAAGAAAAGAGATTGTACGACTCTATAAACCAAAGGGGCCACTGCCCCTATATAGCCAATTGGTTTTAGGATGGAACCTCCCTTGCGTGTGTCAAGTGGTCCGTCTTTCCTCCGTTCGGATAAGGGCATAAGGCCTAGACCCATTTCACATGTGAAGGGGAGTGTTGGAATATAACCCACGTGTGAGTGTCTCACATTGCTAGGAGAAGAGAGATTGTAGTTATTGTACTACTTTATAACCCATTTTCATGTTCTAACTACGATGTTGAACTAACCTCAAAGCATGGTTTTCAGTATCTGCGACATAAAGCACATTTCTTTTTGTGTTGTAAGCAAGGCCCTACAAACAAACTGCCAATGATTAAATCTAGTGCAAAGCAATGGAATACACAATATTAATAGCAGCAAAAACGACCCCTGTTAATTATAATTATAAGAAATTAGGGAAGTTTGGGTAAATTGTTTCACTGTATTTACCTGGGGTCTGTTAAAAGTTGCATCGTCGAAATTGCCATCACGTAACCCCTCCTCCCCTGAGCTCCCAACTTGAGTAATATAATTACCATCCAAATCAGTGACAACCTGCAAATTCAAACAGGCTATACTGCTTATCTAAAGAGACACATGTACACTCCTACAGGTTAATCACATAAAAAAGCTGCAGCAACTAATAAGAAGCCATACACAGATACTCAAATAAGACCGTTGTACGGTGTTCAATAACTGAACTACCTCATCCTATTTTTTGAAGCTCATTAAATGGTAGCAATAAAAACTATGTCGTACCATACAATGGTCTTACACGAGAAAAACTGGAAGCCATATAGATGAGATGTTTTTCTCATGTTGACCAAGAACACATGAACTGAAAGAAAAAGTACGTTTTTTTTTTTAACATTAGTGGCATGGTTAAAATTCAGATATGCAAATGCGCTTCACATGTTTTCCATTATGTAAGGATTTGGATTCCATTCAAAGTATTGATAGGCTTACAAAGAATGAGCTACATACTCTCTTAACACAGCCATGCCTATGACTATGAGCGTGACAGAAAAAAATTTGAGGGAAGAGACAAAAAGGGAGAAAGAACAGACAATTCGATTGTGGTTGCTGTCTGAAATGAATAGCCTCTTATTCAAAATATCCACTGCCAGCTTTCCTGGAAACTTCAGTGAAGAGGTGAGCAATCTGGGATCATTATCTTTCTCCAAACGCAAAGGCAGTGCAGAGTCATCTAACATCTTCCTTTTACCATAGAACAGAAGAGCTGCCTCCACAATATCATCAAGGTCCTAAAGCAAAGCAAACAAGAAATAATTAGAATGTCTAGTACAGTTTCAACAAGGATATCAAAGCCAAATTCATTATTTGTTCGACCAGCCATAAAATCCCAGATACAGTCATTCAACAAAACAAACAAGCATCAACAGTGCATAGCAAACAATTTATGACCCGACAATCAACATTGCTGTGAAAACACCACAACATGGACTACTCACTCATAATTATAAGGAAATCCACCTTCAAAAGGCCACGATAAATAGTTAGCTAAAAAAGATGGAGCGATTTGGCGCTAATTCATTTATGACCCGCCTAAATGTAGCAACAGTGCATAGCAAACAATCACATGCACGATATCAAATATCACAAGTTTCCCACATAAGAGTTTGCAGCTGTACAGACATTCAAAATTTTGATGAATGTCCTTAGGAAAAGCAGAGAAGGTAATTGATGCAGCATTCACACTTTTGAAGTCTTTGCTCTCTATGTGTAGATCCATTCATTCGCCTTATGCACAGAATGTGTTCCAGACTAACCAGTTTAAATCTACAAGTTAGTTAAACTTTCCTAACTTATATACACAATGAAGAAGGCCCCACTGACAACGATGCCTGTGCTATACATGCAAACAATGTAATGACTTCCCTCGGCGAAGTAACCTTCCTATTTAAGTTTGCTGTCTATTTCAGGCTTTCAGCCACCATAAATTTGAAAAAAATATAAAAAGGGTCTGAATGTCTTTAAAGAAACACTGTAATCTGCAGTTAGGTATAAAAACAGCATAATAACTAGAGAGAAGAGAGTGACATGCAAAGAAGGGATGATGGAAACCTTTCGGCGACCCTCTCCAGATATTTGTGCTATGACTTTACCAGTAGGTCCAATAACAGTGAAGGTTGGCCATGAGTTAACCCCTAGCTCACGCCATAAAAACATGTCTCCGTCATTTACTACCTGCATACTCATTGAAACAAGTGTGAGTTGGAATTCTCTTAGTTTCTTTCGCTAATGACATGGATGCGACCAAAGGTAGAATTTAATGATGAAACGTTACGAAGCACTCAATCACCCAGGTACAAGTGTACAATAGTACAAGGCTACAATGAATACAAGGCAGGCAGTTTGCTTGAGGAACAAATACGAGCATGCAGAACAATTGTCAAATCATCAAGAATAAAGACGCACATGTTCGTATTTGTTGCTTGAGCAAATTGTCAAATCATCAAGAACAAAGACGCACAACTGTACAAGGAGTTTTGAAAAAAAGTTACTTGTCAGTGCTATATCGCTTCCTTCAAAAATGACAAAAGACAGGAGAAAACACTTATGCAACTACCTTTTTTTTTTTTAGATAAAAGGATTATTTCATAATTTCTATTTTTTCTACACCCCATTTTTACAACTCCTGCTTCTGTAACTTTTTTCTTGGAAACTTCTACCTTTTCTGCACATTTTCCGCAAAACTCCTATCAAACGCTGGTTTTGGCCAAAATAGAAGACACTTTTGACATATATCAAATTATCAATCATGAATGGTTTAGTTTTATACCAAAAGTCAGTTTACGCAAGAACAAACAACTTTATTAAGGTAGTGTTTGGATACCCGGAATTGATTTCATTTTCATGATTTCAATTGTAGAAATCAAAATGTTTGAATTCAATTCCAAATCCAATTCCAAAAACTCGTATGGGATCACAAGGAATTCGATTCCGGATTTCAATTTCTCATTGGTGTTTGGGAACCCATGGAATTGGAATTAAGGTTGGCCGGGTCGGGTATGGGTTGAAGTCACACAAAAAAATTGTGAGTTTTTTATTAGGAAAAATTAAATCTTGTGACAGAAAATATTTGCAATTGAAAAAAAATCATAAATATTGCGATGAAACTTCATCATAAAAAAACGTAATCAAGTAGTGATGGAATTGAAATGACTGTGTTATATGGTAGGAATTTGAGAGTGCCAAATTTTAACTAGGATGGAATTGACAAGAATTGAGTCCAATTCCAATTCCAAATTCTAGGAGTTCCCAAACACTTGAATTATCTCAATTCCAGATTCAAATCCAATTCTAGGTTCCGAAACACACCATAATAGTCATTCACTTGGAAAGGCTTTAGTTTTAGTCACAACAGGCTTTTGATAGAATCTAAAGGAAATTTTCAGAAAAAATTGCAGTTTGGTAAAAAAAAAAAAATTATACTAATGAGATATATAAAAGGTGGGACGTATGAAATAATATTTAGATAAATTTCAGGTAATATTAAGTGAATAACTTACAGGATGGGTAATTCCATATCTCAGAACTGCGTTGCGAATTGCTTCCAAGTCTTTCTCATTATCAAACTTGGCAGAATGTACTCCAATGACAGTGAACTGCAAGAAAATTTCCAACACTGAAATAATTGGCATATAGCTCGCAGTGCTTGTGGGGAAGACAGATGACATGATTCGCAAAAACAAATGTGACAGAGTGCTTTGAAGCACAACAAGAAAGCCTAATTACTTGCACAAACGTTACCCGTATTCCCATATCATACTTTATGATGCTCAAAGCGCCGACCAAGGTGTGGCAATAATGTAGTCTAATTGTGGCAACCTTTACAAATTTATTTTTTTGGAGTTACGTGTTGTAACTGTGAGACCCACCACTCATTTGCATGTTGCAAAATGGAACCCTTGCTATTCTTCTATTGGAGACAGGAAAAAGTTAGCCTACAGAGGAGATTACTGTATAACCTCTGAATCCTTGTCAAATTTTAAATTATTCACTTACGTTGAATCAGTTTGTCCCCCGCTCCCAGGCAATCCATTTATATGTTCAGTGATAAATAATATTGTTTTCTTCTTGGATTAAAAAGACAACATTATTTCCAGAACATGAAAGGAATGGCTACAGAAACATACTTTAGAACATGAAGGGTCTAAATGTCAAATGATAAAGGTCTACAAGAAACAATGAGAAAAAGGTTTGTAATCCAGAAGCATGCAAATGCATGAACGCAAACTCACACATCCATACAGTATGGGTTTAAGATGTAAGATTATAACTCTAGTACTCTACCGCCATCCCTTTGTACTTCTGCTCCAAGAACTCAAGATCAGGCAGTACATGCATACAGTTTATGCAACAGTAGGTCCAAAAATCCAAGACAGCCACTTTTCCTTTTAAATCCTGCAAAAAAAAAAAAGGTAATTTCATTTAACCCAGGCAGCTAAAATACAACTAATTTGGGTAAAAAATTGATGTCCATCAAACAATTCTCTAATGTGGTTCACGGAAATTCTTCATCGACATTTATGTCTTGAATCTCAGATGTAGGTTGTAAGCTATAGCAAATACATTACGGAGTAATATTCTATAAATAAACCAGTAATCACCTATAATTCCCCATAAAAGCGTTCATGGAAAAATAATTGTCGGAACAAGGTCAGTGAGAATAAGAATTAAGAAATAAGAAGTTAAGAAAATACCCCACAAAAAAGAAGCAAAATTTTAGTAGGGATGACCTCGAATAGCTTCTAAGAAACATTAGGAAATACAATGGGTAATCATTGTAGAGTATGCAGACATATGCCGACATAAAATTTATTGTCTGTTTATGTAGAATCAGTAGGTTTCCTTAAATTCAGAACTAGAAAGAGACTTAACCCTGCGGAACTGAAGGGGAGCAGAGTTTAGCCAATCGAGTCTAGATGGGAATTCAGGCACAGTAGGAGCATTCCCCCTACAAGACAATCAATACCATAAGCAATAATGCAATATAGCATAAAATATCTTCAAGGAAGACAATCATAAAGAGGCCATTAATGGCTACTCGCATATCAGTAACTCAATTTCCAAAAGTTAAGCATTTATTACCTGCTCTCAAGATCGGATATATAACTGACAAACTGTTGTACCCTGCCTGAATGAGAGTCACCTATAAGCAAGGTTACCAGGGATAAATTAATTCCCAGTTGCAATTCAATACATAGCCAGACAGCCACACAGGTCAGCGAGCATACATGCCTCACATCATCGGCAATCCCTTCCCGCCGTTACTCCTTAATGACTACTTTTATGCACTCTATAAATGATTCAACCCTTGCTCCAATTCCAACAAACAGGAGTATGTGCTAGTGGTCTTTGATACCCATACTTCTAGAAAAGCCTCATTCTAATCAGAAGATCTTTGATTATCACTAAGTTCAAGAGTTCAAGCAGTTGCAACCACTTTAAGCTATTTTCTTAGATCTAGATGAGATCAGTTGATATTACTATTCTTATCGGAAGGCAGGAGTATAAGACTTTAAGTTCTCATTTGATATGATCAACCAACCCCTTTGAGCGACTAGCAGAACCAGTAAAACTGGCAGATCAATCTAAAATAAATCAGGGACATAATGAAGATGCCAATTTATCAATTCATTGATCAAACTTTTACGGGTTTACCATCATTTGGATCAAAACTTGGACTGTTCACTCCAAATATTGAATTCCAGAGAGCTTTTGGTGATGCATATTGCATTGCCTGCAAAATCAAAACAACTTAATATTATTGTCCAGATTAACATAGCATGAAAACTATATCCTTAAGGAATTCTCTAAAATATACGGAGTATGAAACAGTTAACAACAGTGCATGATGTCATTGGCTGATCACATATCTTTCTATCTTAAAACGATATTTTTCTACTAGTCTTGCAGAGAAGATTTTTATATATTCATAAGTGAATTTTAAGAGGTCTGTATTGTTCTGCTCTTCAACATACAGAATCAGGCTAGTTAATTATACCTTCCAGTTTGAAACAGCAAAATAGACGCAAGATAGAGAAATCCCCAAGCTTCCATATTTGACAATATTCCGCCTGGAAGCCTGCGACCTGTCCCAAAATTAGTTCCATAGTCTGGTAATTTATGTAATTTAATAGACCCACAGTGGGTGAAATATCTACAGTAAAATGACCTTTAATAACCTTAAATGCCATGAAAATAGAATGAAAAAACAACAACAATAACGTGTAAACCTTAAGTCGTGACATGGCATAGACCCATAGTCCTTGAGGCATCTCACCATTAACCAGGTGCACACACTCCCCCATCAAAGCAATTTAAAAGCTATACATGAATCACATGATGATCAATTAGATGAACAAATCTTACCCTAAAAACGAGAAGGATTTATTTGCTTCATCCTCAAACATAGCTCCTGTTTGCGGTAAGGTGTTAACAAATGGTGATGCCTCAGACTTTTCATCTGCAATGCCATTCATTCAATACAAAATTTCACGATGTTGAAAAGTTACTGATACGAATAATACAAAGTTTATACTGGAAAGAATCACTCAAGTCTTTATTACTATTAGACCCCATCCATTCTGAGGAGTAGAAACAGAAATTGTCTAATGTTTACAAGAGGCTGGATTTTCAAGCAAGAGCTGGAGGCACAACTGGACGAAATTGAGGCTCACTTTTATAAGACAACTCAACGTTCACTTCATAGTTTACAGCATTATCATACAAAAGACGTTGGAAGTCACTCTTGGAACTACATACTATAACGGCCAGATCCACCACTGATGATATCATTAAGTGTGATGTTCCCTATATCCTTCCTGATGAGTGATGGAGCTTCTGTTGCTAGCCTCTCTTCTGATAGGGTAGTTGTCACAACTATACACCTGCAAAATCAATATTGCTGATGTAAACCACAGGAAAAGTGATATCAAAGTAATAAACCCAAACGCATTCTGATTAGGTCAAAATCAAACAAGAAATCAATTAAAGAAATTAACCTCATTTTGGCCGCTTTAGCTGCTTGTAACCCGGCAAGGGCATCTTCAATCACTACACACTAATAACACACATGTTTTACAAGTACACAGGTCAGACTATTACAGAAGGAATAAAGTACTCTGTATACATAATGAAAAGCTGTCAAATTGGATAACTAAATTGATATCAGATTGAGGGAAAAGTCGAGCAGAAAACAATGATTAGGAATAGACATCACAAAATCGAGAAGAAGTCCCTCTTTTGAATTATGACGATCAGATGGGTGCAAGTGCAACAGCAGATGTTGGAATGAAGTCTTACCTCATTTTGTGGCACACCCAGTATCTTTGATGCAGATATAAATATATCAGGAGCAGGCTTCAAGTTTTCAAAGGCATCAGCTGACACAATGGCATCGAACCTGCAATATAAGAAATATATATAGAGCTGAAAAACCAGTACAAACACATCACATCATAGCAAAGTAGGAAGCAGAGCAGACCGAAAACTGTCAAAACTATTGAACAAGAGCTGCATAATTTTATTATATGACCTAATTTCTCCCCTCTCATTTACGGCAATAGAGGGCATGATATCAACAAAGGTAGATAGAGATAGAGTCCACGATATTTAACTTAGTGCATTTATTTATGGACATATGTTCACTTGGCAAAGAAAAGAACCTGAACTGTGCCCCATAAAAAAACCAAAAATTAATTCGAGCAGAAATAACAAACATAAAAATAAAATGGCTAGTTCAAAGATTCGTGAATCTCACAGTTGAACAGGCAAACCAGCAGCAGCCAAATTTGCATCCACCTTGATACGGTCAGCACTGGATGCAACGGCAACTTTGAGGCCTTTATCTTTGCACTGTGTAATAAATACTTCAACATTCTGATGGAATCAATAAACATAGCACACTCTCAATATGAATCAAATATAATCACACCTGAGTAATGAGTTCCAGTGCACCTGGGAAGCCTATCCCGGAATTCGGTTTTGCATACTGTACAGAAAAGGCTTGCTTAAGTTCAATGCTAATGGTGAGAAATCAGCAAGCAACATTAAATTAGCGATGACACAGATAATATAGTTTAGAGTAATCACCTTCTCTATATAAATTTCAAAGAACTTTTTCTTGGCAGCACCAGTATCAAAACCCTCAACTCCTTTAGCTTCTGCAACTCCTCCCAGAAAATTTGCTTCGCCTGAAGTACTCATTTAATCAAATTTAAAAGCAATGCAATCGATACTAGTTATTACTCCTCCCAATCTACATTCGCCTTCATTCACTTTCCTACCCATACAATTTCAGTCTTATCAACAGTCACCATCGAACAAGCCAGTAGCCAGCCACATTAGTCTGGCGCGAAATTCTCAAATTTCTGTTTGTGAGACGGTTTGATACTAGCTACTCTATCATTAGAACACCACATTTTTTTGTCGAAATCATCCCAAAGTTCAAATTATGGATAGATAGAGTCAGTGGCAGAACCAGGATTCCCCGTTAGGGGGGCAAAAAATTTCAGCGGGCCAAACGAGTAATTTTATAAGGTAAATTTGAAAAAATAAAACTCGAAAATTTAACTTAAAAACTTGGGTTTTTTCCATTTTCCCCTCGCTCCACTTGCTCGTATATCTACTACGAAAACAAGGATATCATAATTCAATTAAAAAAAGATAATGAAATCAATACCAGTTCCCATGAAGGGAATGAAATCATCAACGGTAACATCCACCCCCATTTGGGCGAAAACATCAACAGCGGCCCTTCTAGAAGGTTCCTCACTGTTACAAAGAACACCATCCATATCGAACAACACCGCCGAGACTTTTCCCCACACATTGTCACTCTCTTCTTCTAGAACGTTGGTTTCTGCCGATCCCTCAACTTGCGCGCGAAACGGCGTCGTCCTAATCATTCTCCTGGAACTCAATCCAAGAATTGGTAATCTCCGAGGTTGAACGGTGGAGTTGAATCGGAAGGAGTTGTAAAGCGATAATTTGGGGAGTAAAATGGAGGAGAGAGAAAGAGGAGATTGCAGTGCCATTGTTTGTTTAGTGGAAGTAATCAAGTCTGGTGTTGAGTGGCGGGGAAATGCTTATTAGCTGCCCTTTTCAACTCTATTTATCCATTCATAAATCTATGACTATATTCGACTACTAGTTGAGATCACACCACAGTATTTTTGAGAGAATCTATAATCTATAATATACTCCCTCTCATTCACTATAATGTTCCCTCTTTCCCAAAACGGATTATTCAAGTAATGTTCCCCTTTCCTTTTTTGTTAACTTTTACTCTTATTTTATTCATTTCTCTCTGCTATCACCAAACCCCACACAACTCTTTTACTCCTATTTTATTACTTTCCATAATGTTTTGGCCTCACAATTCCTTATTTAATTCCTAATAATTCATCCTTCTCTCCTATCACTAACCCCACACAACTCTTTTACTCTTAATTTAATACTTTTCCTAAAGTACCGTGCCCAATACAAAGGGGAACATTATAGTGAATGGGAGGGAGTATATATATAGAGAAGGGATCAAATGAGT
>JAGPOY010002620.1:0-14512 GCA_018983105.1 Silene uniflora | reverse complement strand
TTATGGTTAACTTTCGTAATCACTTTGGGTATGAGAGTTGATAATGTGGATGCTACCATGTGAGAAATGCTTATCGTGGGCTCATTAGTTAGTCTAAGTGAGGAGCTTGAATGCTACTTGAGGTAGTGAGAAGTTGTTGCAACTAAAACATTGTTTCTTGAGGACTCAGTGGTGAGTAAAGTTCTATGATGTCGGGTTTGAGAGGAATATTTTGGGGATGTTGATGACCATAATTTTGGCAATGTGATTTGACATTAGTTGGCTCTTAAGAGTTTTTGAATTGAGAAAGCCTTAGTAGTGAGAAACCTTTGTGAATCTTATGAACTTTGAAGTTGTGTTGAGTACTTGAGATAATGGAATAGTGTTACGATTGAGTGTAGTTCCGCTTTTGGGAATCCATTAAAGGGGAAAGAGGTAGATGAGTTTGAGATCTAACCGTTTATTAATTTGAGTGATTGCATACCTTTACCTTAGATTTGGTGAGAGAGTTGATGTTTATGAAGTGCGATTTTTAAGAGTGAGTGGTTAGCTTGTTATTACTTGAGTTGAAAATGAGAAGTGAAAACCTTGTGAGATTTTCGAGGATCTTAATTCGAAAGTTGGTGAGTTTGAGAATAGAGAGACCCCTCGAGTGTTAGAGGAGTAACCTTGATGTTGTGAACCTTAAGCTTTGGAAGTGTGTGAGTTAAACCTTAACTCTTCCCTTGTGTTATATCTATACTCTTTATTCCAATACAATCATCGGTGAACCATACCTTTTATACGTAAGCTTGCTTACCTTCTTCTTGTCTCAGTTATTCCCTTTACCTCTAGTACCTTTTTCTTTGCTTGTGGTTTCGTTGTTTTTAAGAGTCCATGTATTTGAGTTTCACCCTTTCTTGTTTCGTGCGCTCTTTTAATCTGTTTACCACCTCCATACCTTGTTGTTACTCCTTGACCCTTAAGAGAGTGGTTTCCTTGTTGGCTACGTTGTGGAATTGGTGGAACGCCTTTTGAGGAATTGTGGATTTTGATTTTGTCGAATCTGGATGTAAGAGTTGGGATTTACATTTGAATAAGTGAAATGAGGATTTGAGATGTAGAACCCTGATGGTAGTAGTAGGGTGATCTTTTGGTGGTTACTTGTTTAAAGAATCGGTGATATAAGTGTCACTTGGAAGTTTGAGTTGAGCGTGAGGTTAGTATAGTGATTACCCTTTTGTGAGTATTATGGTGGTTACCTAAGAACCGTATTAGGTGAGAGTTTTGTCACTTTTGAACTCGTTTTTGGAAGATCTCTTTGTGGTAATGAGATTTAATAGCCAAAGTTTTTGGGATATAATTATATGTTGGGATCGATGGATTTTGAACTAGGACGAGTTAGATGATTTGAATGGATATCTCGTAGCCCTGTGGTTGATAATATTTTTGATTTGGAGTATGTCATCATCTATCTTTGGTTCGTGATGTATAAAAGATTTTATCGAGGATGTTAGAAAAGTCAAGAGTTTTGAATGGATATAGCTTTATGGTAGTATTGACCTTGATTTCATGGAAGTTGTGATGTGGGTATGCAATGATTTGGAGTTGTTAAGTCACGATTGTGGTGAAGTACTTTGTTTTGGGATAGCTTAGGAGTAAGGTGAAATAAGTTATATTGAGGAAACCTTTAGAAGTGATGTGGTTATCATTTTGGTTGCTATTGATGTTTGAGGAACCGTTTGGATGACTTGGTTGTTCATATTTTGAGTGTGTGGCGACCCCTGGTTGTCTAGTTTCCCTTCCTCTTTGACCATAATCTTTTACAGTTCATACCTCTCTAACCCTAAAGGTTCGACTTGGTGCTTTTGTTTGTCGAGTTTGTATCTCATTTTCTTGCCTTGTAATTGTATGTGATGCTTAAGTTGATTTCTTTTATACAATTTCTAACCTAGTCGAGTTATCCCTTTTGAGTTCGTTGTTAATATTTTGAATTACCTTGGCAAAGCTTTACTTATTTTAAAAGTTGAAAATGAAAGTTTGCTTTCAATTTGGCAAGTTTTTTTAGGAAAATTTGATTCTTGGTCGAAGTTTAACGTTACATTTTTTTCTAAAAACTTGACTTCCTTCATAATTTGAAAATGGATCTTTTACTTCCAACTTGACTTTCTCGAAAGAAAATTTGAGTGAATTATCATTTTCTTTTGGTTTTAACGTTGATGGGATGACAGGATGCGTTATTAAATACGTTTAATAACTTGTCCTACGCTTGTCGGCGAACGAGTATTTGACCTTGTCTTCGATTTGGAATGTTGATGTTCTTGAATGCGCAACGAGAACACTTCCGTCCCTTTGACGAGACTTGTAATTTTGGAAGATTCTTTTTGAAGTTTTTGAAGACATTCTAACTTTTATTATACCAAACCTTGTAAATGTTTTGGTTGTCAATTTTGAGAGTCCGACTTTATTTTTGATAACCTTTCGTTTTTCTGCTTTCAAGTTTCGAGGACGAAACTTCTTAAAAGGTGGGATGATTGTAACACCCCGTAAATTTGAAAACCTTTATTATACTTTAAAAATAATATTTTTAATCTATTTTAATTTAAAATTAATTTATTTGAAATAATAATAATTTGATAAAATATAATTTTATTTTATTTTGAAGTAATGCAATTATTTTTGATGATTTAGAAATATTTAAAAGTAATTTAGACTATGTTTGAACATTTTACTTTGATAAAACCGATTTCGGACAAAAGTCGTAAAATTAGCATTTTCCCATTTCTTAAGTTCGTTAGGTTAATGGATATTGTCATAGGGCATATGGGTACTTAATCTTTTAGTAAAGACATGTCTAAAAGCTTTGATGTTCTCGGAAGTCGCGACCGATGAATATTTCCGATTTTCGACGAAACGAACCTCAAAAGGTAAACAATTGAACCAAAACACCAATTTCCCTCACCAAAATTTCGACCAACTCCCCCTCCTATCCTCCTTTCATCTTTCATTTCTCCATTTCTCAATCTCTCTCTATTCATATCTCCAAACATCAAAACACCATTAAACTCTCAAAAACTCAAACCTTAAGACGGATGCCATTTCTTCGTTTCTCAACGGAATTCGATGATTTTTATACCAATCTTCTCCTCTCCTTCTCCTCCTCCTTTCTATGTAAGAAAAATCTTACCTTTTTAATCTTTTAGAAAATCCATCTTTTTGTGAGATGAGTTTTCTAACCCTTTTTGTCTTAAACTTGTCTCTAGGTGAAAGCTTTAGTATTTCGGAGTAGTGTTGAGTCGGAATCGTATTATTTGAAGAGCTATTAAGGTAACGGTGATGGGTTACTCGGTATTTTATCAAATTGGGTGTTCTTATGTATAAATTTGTCTTTCTAATTGTTTAAAGATGAGATCTTGTGTGTTCTATGTCAAAACTCATGTTTGAATGTATTTCTGATTCATATTGATGTTATCACACGATAAAATCATGCTAGGACACATTAACAATTGATTAGAAGTGATTTGTATTGGTTTCATGGTGTTTGGAAAGTGAAAATTGGTGTTTCTCGCTACAGAGGTTCCCTAGCCGGTGGGCCGGCTGCCAGTGCCCGACCCGGCTGGGAAACCCCTGTAACTTGACGTTGGATTTTGAGAAGAAGGGTTCCCCAGTGGGCCGGCTGACGGTGCCCACCCGGCTGGGAGTCCCCTGTACATTTGTGCATAATTTGTTTGTGAAGGAGTCCCCAGCCAGTGGGCCGGCTGCCGGGTACCCGGCTAGGAACCCCTATTCTTTCTTTTTGTGAAAATTCCAAGTATTGGAGGTCTCCCAGCCGGTGGGCCAGCTGCCGGTACCCACCCGGTTGGGAACCCCCTGGAAGGTTTTTGTGATGTTTCTCGGTTGGCTAAGATCCTCAGCCGGCTGCCGGGCCGTAGCCCGGCCGGGAACCCCCTGTAGCCTTTTTCACTTCTATTCGATTCTATAATTCATTAAAGCATGCTTATACCTTTCATATGTTTCGTATGCGGTAAAAATAGGACTTGATACTGTTATAATCATATGTCCGTGATGTTCTTATGTGTGACCTTTGTGTGATGTATACTTGTTGTGACGACTTGACATTCCTTATTTTCCTCTTTCGGATCGTTGGCCATGAGCGTGTGGTCATGTTGCCGGATTTGGATAACCTTCCGCCTTTCTTCGGACCGTTGGTCATGAGCGTGTGACCATGTTGCCGATTAGAGGTTACTCGGCCGTTGGGCATGCGCGTGTGCACCATGTATCGAGTCTTGGATGCGATAAGTTTATCGTATGTCGAATCGGGTGTCGTCCATCCCGAGAATCTGGCCAGGTTTAGATTAGGACCGTATTATGATCGTCGTCCTACGAAGAGGTTGGTGTCTAGGATGTTGTCTTTTCGGTCTAAACTTGTAAATGTCCTACACTTCTTGGGTCGGTTACTTGTTTGTGTATCTCGGACATGCTTTAAAGGTAGCCTCTGAGCCGGATACTTGTTTGCGGTGACTTTCGGATGTTCCCATTCGTATTTATGGTGAGATGCAAGCCTTAAGTACGCCTGTGACATTCGGAGCCACTTTCGGTGCTTTGTATGAGACTTTCGGACGTTCTCATTCGTACTTATGGTGAGTTGCAAGCCATAAGTATGAATGTGACGTTGGTAGTCTAATCCCATTCTTTGTATGTATTTGGTTTTCATTCACATGTATTATATTGTTGGCTCTTCTATCCATTCTACATGATATTTACATATGTATGTCTCATATGCCATTGTTCTTGGTTGTCCTCACATTTATCAAATGCCATTCTCATGTTGTAATGCTTATGTCGCTCGGTTATGTTTCATATGCTAAAATATGTTCTTGTTTATCTGTGTTTTGATATAATATGGCTGGGAGAACCCTGAGTTACTCCCCACTGACTGTGGCATTCATTTTTAATGAATGAACAGGTTGCAGGTTGGTGCTTATTTGGGGTTTCGACGAGTGAGCTAGCGAGCGTTGTACTTTCAACGATTGACCTTATTCGTTGTAGTTCTAGTAGCGTAGTACTCTATTTGTGTATTATCAAGGGATCGGGATCCCTTGCTTCCATTTAAGTTAATACTTGTATAAAAGCTTCCTTTTCTTAAGTTTTGGTTCTTATGTTTTAGTGACTCCGTAGTTTTATAAATAAGGTTTTTTTTTTTAAAATCTCGCTTTTTCCGCTGCAAATATGTTGTTTACCTTATTGTTTAACTACGGGGGTTCACATTTGACGCAAAGATAAACCTAATTAATAAACGAAGGTAGAGTGATTATTTAAGACAACCACAATCGCAACAAATGAGAAGACTAAAAAGAAATGAATAATCGTACAATAAGGGGTTTTTAGCACAAAGAAATCAAACGATTGATTCAAATCAATCAGATTCAGAAATTAGGGTTAATAATTTTAGGGAAAATTAAAATCAATACCTCGAAAACTATAGTTTTTGTTGAACGAAAACCAGGTAGGCCGGAGGGGGTCTCTTGTACGACCGTCGGAAGCAAATAGAGAGAAAGATGATGGTGCGTATTACCAGTTTTTGAACAAATCTCAGATCCTAATGAAATGAAATGTGTTTTTTTTATTGAGGAAATTTTTTAAAGAAATGAAATGGGTTGTGTGGCTGACAATTAAATTGGGTCTTTCTCAAAAAAATTTAGAATTTTGGGTGAAATATTAGGAGGGAAGAGTTTGGGCCTTTTTTTGTGGTAAGGGCGACAAAATAAGTAATTTGTAGCACATGATATCATTAAAGGCGACGAATGTTTGGGGTCGTTGCCCAAACTGTAGAACATAGGCGACAAAAGTTAGTTTTGTTGCACAAAAACCATTTTTGGGCGACAAAAATGAGGTCGACGCACATATAAACATTATTGTGCGACGAGGTAACAATTTGTTGCCCATACTGAACTCTTTTGTCGCCCAAAACGATTTTTCTTGTAGTGATATATAGCATTATCATATACATACTTGTCACTTATCAAAACTTAACATATATCTTATATGGTCCAACAACAGTAACGATTAAAATATCTCAGGTAATGAGGATTGCTGATGTTAAATTTTCACACAATTTTACATTTTTAGAGATAATATTGCAGGGGAAATAAAACGATATAAACGGTTATGAATCAGCCAAAAAAATCTCGCAACACCCCTCAACTAAGACTTGAATTAAACTAGCTAGTAATCTCGCAAGATTAATCGAATAACTCGTTTATGTAATTCTCATCCTCGCAAGGAATAAAGTTAACATGAGATTCAACCTCGCATGGAAGAAACAAAATATTAAACTCGCATGTTTAATAAGGGTTTTCGCAAAAAAATAAGTATAAAACTTCTCAATTCATTGTATGTAAATAACGAGCTAGAACACCCTATTTATAGCTATATGAAACATCCTAACATACCTTAAGTCGGTTCCATGACTCCTCACAATAAGATAAATAACTTTCCTAAAAATTGATTTTAGGAAATAAAATCTAAGTTAGCTAGAATTAGGAAGCTACACATTCCTTTTGTGTTAGTATTTAGGGAAGTATTACAACTGACTCGATCTAGGAATTCAGAATAATCTAGGATATGACTCCTTTTGGAAAGAATGTCTATTCCTTGGGCGTCAAGTAATCGCCTGAACAATGCTATAGTGTATTATACAGTCCTGAAGAAAGTCCATTGATTGTTACTTCAATTCTGACTGATTTCTTCCCAAGTTACAAGGTTTACTTGTTTCGAACCAATCTTAAACCCTTCGATCATCTTGGAAATATCTCGATTTATCAATACCTCACTCCTAATTTCTTACATCACGTGTTCTCCACCACTTATCTACCTTTTATATTTTTTATGAGAGATATTATTAACTTAAAGATAAACAGATAATTGAGATAAAATGAGTACACCGTGTATTTTAACTACATGTATAGGTAGGAATCTAAAGACCATGAAACTATAAGTAAGCTTTTGTATAAGTTATTTGACATGTTCATTATTTACACCTAACATGAAAGCGAGAGAGGTTAAAATTAGAGTAGAAAATTACACAAATTGAGAGCTAAACAATTATCAAATGAAAATGGACATCTTAACATATCTCCCAAATAGTATTATATAAACAAAAATATCTGGAAAAAGTAGAACCTTCAAAGGAGATGCTAAGGATCCTTTGTTAACTGGACACCCACCACTAAATAAGTGTCTATTTTACGCTATATGATACTCTATTATCAGATTATTAGAAGGCGCACTTACTTATCAACTCCAACAATCATAAGCATTTCTTTTTAACATTTTCTATGAATCTTCGTATAGTGGGCATTATTCTAAAGTCAAAAAAGTCACTTTTGACAAAATTTAAGGCAAAATGGCAAATAAAACGGACAAAAATGAACTCATCATGTTGCTTCACACTTGATACTCTCTCTAATGGCAAAATCTAACCACATTTTCAAGTCAAGTGACATTCTTCAATAAGTGTTCGTATGTTTGTTTTTAAATCACTCAATTTCATTGTATGTCTATTTCTTCAATAAGTTTTGTATGTTGGTCAATGCATTTGGTCGGCCAAAGTAATTATTCTTTTAGTCGGCCAATGTGATTTTTTTTAATGTTTCATTAATATTTTAGTAGCTCCGTCTCACTCAATAATTTACACTTGCTTTATTTCTCACTCACAAAATAAAGCAAGTGCACACTATTTACTAGGACAAAGAGTATATATTTTTGGTATGACTGAACAAAATAATAAATATAAGAATTAAAAAAATAAGAACGACACAATATTTACGAGGTTCACCAAATTGGCTACGTCCTTACTATGGGCGCACTAGAAATTTTATTGATCACTCATAATATAAGCATACAAATTACATAGCATATCTTCTTTTATAACTACTAGAAGTCAAACTAAAACCATCGTGTAACTTTCTCATATTCATCTTAGATTAATGTTGAAGTAAATTATTGGTCAATTAGTAACTCATCTCCATTGTGTTTCCACAAGAAACATCTACTCCGTAATGGAGGGATTTAACTTTAACAATCTCCCACCTCCCAAGTCCCAACAATTATGGAAGTAACACTAGAACTTACTTTCTTCACCTAATGCAACCATGTAGCGCTCATGCCTCATGCAAGAGTCCGGCCAGTTAAAACACCCCCATATATATCAGGGCCCCTTTACCAGGGATTGCCCTAACATATAAGGATGCTACAATCTCGGTTTTCCGAGGTAGTGAACATCAAAAGATAACAATAAAGACAATTTATTAAAGTATAAAATGTTAACGGTTACAACATCTTAACGGTTACAAAATCTTAAAACTGTCTCAAAACAAACGTCATGAAAGAACAACTGTCTCAAACTAAAACTGAAAGAAACTACGCGGAAGCTATAACGACTGTCAGCTAGACTAAGCGGCATCACATCCATCTCGGAAGACAAAATCAACAACCAACCTGCTAAACAGCTGCTCACCACCCCCAGTGGATCACAGCAGGTCAAAGACAACAACAACGAGGTCAGTAATCATAACTCTAACTTATCTTGCAATGACAATAAATACAACAACAACCGCAGCGGTACAATATCAATCGTTCAGTCTATAATCCCGTCAGCCAGGTACCCATCAACCAGTGACCCAGCCCTGTCACCGCAGCCACTCATCGCAACAAGTGAAACCTAAGTCCTAAATGTGCACATCCTCCTTGTGATGGGAGTCACAAGGAGAGATCAAGGGCGTGAAGCCATCTCCCAATAATAGCAACACTCAGTCGGAACCGTTATTCAGCCGGAACATTTATACAATACATCAATGCTAGTAATCATGTCATGCTAGCAATCACATCATCTAATTTCAACAATCAATCTACATCATTTCACATATGAAAAACTGAGTAGGGAAACCCTACCTGATAGCAAATCCACAACAATCACAATCAAAGCAACTAGAAGGGCTCTTCTATGAAATCACCACCTAATACATGTAAATCACATAATCAATCGATGCCCTAATGCTCTTTTCCCCAAATCCATTAAAATGCGATACAATAAATTGAATACAAACTATAGATCTAATCATAATACTTACAACGATGATGATGAAGGCGGAAAGGCGTGAATCCGAGATGACCTTAGCTTAGAGATGATTAAGGGTGATTAAGGTTTTGTGAAATGTTTAGAGACTGTTTATCCTAGAAATAGAAATGAATAAAAGCAACGCTTCTCCTTTTTATATAAATAATCACCCTAATCACTCTAATCCGGATTCGCCTCTCCCGACACCTGACTCGGCCGAGCTACAGTGCAACTCGGCCGATTAAACATAACTCGTCCGAGCTACTGTGTACTTGGTCGAGTACTCACTAGGTAGAAGCCTGCGAAATCTAACCTCAGGGCTAACTCGGCCGAGTAGCTTCAATTCGGCCGAGTTACTGACACGGCTGTCGCAACCCTATCAAAAGTAAAACCAACTGGTCTCAACTAAATGTAGTAAAGGTAGTCGGGTATCGAATCCACAGGGAGATAGGAATCCTATAGCTAACTAAGTCCGTCTTAGTAACCAAATTGGGGGTTGTGTTTGTTTGTTCTAGACTACGAAGCTTTAAGGGAAAGAGAAATAAAATAGAGAAAATAATAGAGAGGAAACACTAGGATTGTCGGTTCACCATGGGTTTAAGGGTCGGACAAAAATCATGCATATCCTAATCGAATCCGTGGGTAGTGATAAGGTCCTTTTGGTCCGCTAATCGCCCTAAGACAATACTAACTTAGCTTTCGCCCTAATTAGCATTAATCCTAATGTACGTCACAGAACTGCCCTATTCCAATCTTTCGATCTAGGTCAAGGGGGTATCAAATCAGTCAATTGAATGCGTCGACTCAAACAATTAAAAGACAATAAAATTGTAACAGAACATACGGATCTAATTAAAATATATTAATCAATCTGTCCTAACTTTGCCATGGTTCCCCTAAATCCTAGCAATTAATTTAGCTACGCATAATGGAGGGAAGAACAATAATAATAAAGGAAGAAATAATTGGCAACATGATTGAATTAAATTAAAGAAGTATAAAAATACCGAATTACAAGGAAGAGTAGAATAGAAAGCACGAAAATCCGATGGAAAAGAAAGTAACAGTAGTTCCGTTTTTAGGTAAAGGAGAAGTGACTAAAAACTCTAGTTTTACGTTCTATATAACATAAAGATGAAAATATCTTGCGTTCAATACTCAGCCTAGTGATTCACGCGGCCTATCAGTGATAAGGTGGTCGATCGAGTAAACTAGTTACTCGATCGAGGAAGGCGCTTCAGAATTCCACTCGATCGAAGAGTTTCCCATAAAGATAGTGCTCGATCGAGCACATGCTATTCGATCGAGGCCTTTGGGTAAGAGAAAATGGTCGATCGAGGACTTAGGTAACTCGATCGAAGGCTTTCGTGGATTATTCTCGTTCTTTCACCCTTTTGAGCTATCTTCACGCTTCCCGAGGCAGCTAGTTTCCGTTCCAACTCTCAAATGCTTGCTTAGAGGACCATATTAGGCTGGTTTCTCGTCATTCCGGTTCATATCTGCAAATTAATACAAAACAAACCAAAGTAGACTATTCGGGGGCATTTATAGTAAAATACTACAAAATAGGCATAGAAATGCGTGCTAAAAAGGCCTAAAAGTTCTATATGAAATGCACGCATCAGTTACCCTATCCAGAAATCGGGGTATTACAAAGGTACTACTTAACCTTGACCCTTGACCATTCAACTTTGTTCTTAAAGGCAACCATACTTGTTGGGCTTTACTCATCGTTTTTCGAGGCGTGCACTCCCATCTAAACAAAACACCCTTACTTGACTTACTAGGATTTTTTGAATTTTCGCACACATTTGAGTGTATCTGTTTCACGTTGTGCGTTCGAGGACCGCCTTCCGCCTTCAAGCCACTGACTTTAGTCCACGATATTTAGTGTAAGACCCACTATGCATAGTGTTTGGATCCCACAATAAGTCTCACGAAACAACTTCATTTTTTATCCATCCCGGAGTTACACTACTCATGGCACTACACCTTGCAGTGGTGTATAAACTTTCACTCTTACTCACACGAGCTACCACCACAACGTCCTTGACTATCTTCCTGGAATAAAGTCTCGTTAAACAACTTCATTCTTTATCCCTCCCGCGGTTACACTACGCATGTCACTACAACTTGCAGTGGTGTATAAACTTCCACTCTTACTCACACGAGCTACCACCATAACTTCCTTGACTATCTTCCTGGAATTAAGTCTCGTGAAACAACTTCATTCTTTATCCCTCTCGCAGTTACACTACTCATGGCACTACACCTTGCATTGGTGTATAAACTTCCACTCTTACTCACACGAGCTACCACCATAACGTCCTTGACTATCTTCCTGGAATTAAGTCTCGTGAAACAACTTCATTCTTTATCCCTCCCGCAGTTACACTACTCATGGCACTACACCTTACAGTGGTGTATAAACTTCCACTCTTACTCACACGAGCTACCACCATAACTTCCTTGACTATCTTCCTAGAGCTTTCCTCAAAGACAACCTTGCTGTAACACCCCAATATACCAAGGCGCCTTAGCAAAGACCACCCTAGCATATAAGGATGCTAACATCTCGGTTGCCCGAATATCAAATAGACCATAAAGAAACATTTATTAAAGTACGATATTTGAAGCGATTACTACATCCAAAACCAAAAATGAAACTGAAACTGTCAAAGATACAACTCAAACTGTCGAAAGAAAGCTACTAAAACTCAGCGGAAGCTAAACGACTGACAACTAGACTCGACGGCATCCCATCCATCCCGGAAGATAACATCAACAACCAAACCTGCTAGACAGCTGCTCACCATTCCCCAATGGATCACGACAGGTTTAATAACAACAACGAGGTTAGTCATCCATATACGCAACCACAACAGTGATAAAGGCAATACCAATCAACAGTAACTACGGATACCATCAACTGAACCACAACTCAGACAAGCCATGTTACCCATCTCAACAGGCACCCACACCGCCAGTGACCACAACGTTGCCACCCTTGCCGCTCATCGCAACAAGCGAAACCTAGGCCATTAAGGTGCACATCCTCCTTGTGACGAGAGCCACAAGGAGAGAACAAGGGCATGAAGACCATCTCCCAAAAATGGCTCCACTCAGCCGATTCATATTCAACAAACTACCAACAATATTACTCCACCTCCATACTCCGCAATAATCCAATCAATCAATTACAATTAACTACACAAGCAATCACATATACGAAGGATTGAGTGGGTAAACCCTACCTTATTGGACATGCGCAAGCAATCAACAAATGCAGCTAGAATTGTTCTTCTATGAAATCTCCGCCTAAAATATGATAAATGACAGTCAAACCACATCCCATAACCTAATCCCACAATTTCCTCCAAATATAACATTGGGGTTCATAAAACCGTAACAATAAACAAAGGATTAAGATTGAACTTACGACACAAGGCTAGAACTAGGCGAGAAATGATTTAGGGTTGATGAAGCGTAAAAATGAAAGTGAGGAAATATATTTATATCCCTAATCACTCTAATCACATTAATACGGAAATCGCCTTCCCCGATAAATGAACTCGGCCAAGTACTAGGGCTACTCGGCCGAGTAAGACGAGTTTCACCAGACCAGGAACTTTCCGCAAACCACCAACAGACATACTCGGTCGAGTACGCCCTACTCGACTGAGTTTCAGACTAACATAAACGAGTAGTATTACAATCTTCCCTCCTTAAAAATGAACTTCGTCCCCAAAGTTCACACCCATACCTACGTAGCATTCAACCATACCACTCTACCATCCAACACCACTAAAATTCTCATCACCATCCTCGCCACTAACTCAAGCAATAACGTCTACCTCAACAACGCGACTCACAACATATTATCAACCATAAAATAGCCCATCTAATTCCACAATATTATCGAATACCAACACTTAAGTGCCGCCAACTCACTAGTAAATCCAATAGAAATGTTACATTCTATGACCTTTAAAAGAACTTCGCCATCGAAGTTTACTCACACTCACCATCGTCACCACTCACATTGTCAACACTATGCAACCATACTTACCCATAACTTTACACAATAACCATACATATAAAATACATACTACTACAAGCATGAATTTTACCTTTCATATTATCTACCACAAGTCCATCCTCTATTCCACACCAAGACTCAGTACTTCCAAATATACAACAATACGCATAACCATCAAACTCTCTTTGTCGCATCCTACTCCTCTTAAGATAAATGTTACGCCCTCGTAAGTCAACCAATACTAAATCCTTAGACATACTAGCTCTTCCATAATTGTCATCTCGTCAGACTGATAATGTGTACCGTCTTATCCTCAATATCGATACCCACTTGATAAGACGGATTTTGTACGGTATATGAGTATCCATTTGGGTGATTATTGTTGGAATAAGTAAGTTTTTAGGAGCATAATTGTATAAATTCACATTTTACAATATTTATTGTATTTGTGAATAATTAAACGGAATTATAAATGGATGAGTTGTAAGTGTGTTTTGGGCCGAAACTACCTAATATGAAGCATGGAAATGGGAGTCCAAAGTCTCAAAGTCGAACAAGGTCACGTGGGTTTGCCAAATAGTCCACCAATGATTAAAGAAAGAAGTCACGCAAAAGCAAGACGCTGCAACTCTGCGTTCCTGACAATATATTACGCGGGTCGCGTGTCAGCACGGCCGGGTCGCGCATTAAACGAGATGCAAGCTAAGAGTCAAGCTACGTGCTTTGTTTCCAAATTTCAGCTATTTCCATTAAGTATTATTATTATTATTATAATAATATTATTATTATTATTATAAACCGGGAACCTTTATTAATCAAGCTCAACAAATTTTACAAGAAATTGGTGGGCAGCCGAGATACAATCTGGGCTTCCACCCCCTTAGCAATAGAAAAGTTAAGTCTAGTAAAAATAAAAGCAACAGCACGCGCTCCGGCATCCTGGGAGACAGAATACTTCTGGATCCTCTTGAGCAAGGCAACAACATCCTCCCCCAATCCCCCAAACGAAGAGAAGGAGAAAGGCAAGAAACCATAACCATGCGCCGAGCACAAGTCCCGGTACTTGGCGCACTTACGCCGAGCAGCATCAACCACCACACCGCCAGAGACAAAATCAGCCATCTCGGACTGAGTCAAAGACGAAGATCCGACCAGATCCACACACACATCACGACCCCTGTCCCAAGAATAGAGCAGCAAATCCGCAGGACGCAATGACCCGCCGTTCCCATCGAGCAACCCAACATTAAGTATTTCAGCTATTTCCATTAAGTATTTTGTTCTGAATTGTTACAATTGATATTTTGTTGTTATTATCATTCATCTAACTTCTCTGCAAGCTTGTTTGATAAACTACTCAGGGCATTAAGTTGTTACGCTCTTGACAAATCCCTGAA
>JAGPOY010002619.1:1535-16047 GCA_018983105.1 Silene uniflora | reverse complement strand
GATGGGCTAATGCTAATGGGCTGGGCATGCAAATTATGCCCAAACAGCTGTATACCCCTTTCCCTTTGTTGTTGTTAGCGTAGTTGGGAGCCAATGAGGACATTGTTCAGTTTGGTTTGGGGAGGGTATATGCATCCTTTTGCGTCTGCATTTGCATTTGTTTTGCATTCACGTTTCCATTTTATGTTATTTATTTCATGTTTATAAAAAAAAATCAAAAAATCAAAAATAATTAGTTTAGTTTGCACGTTTATTCTTGCATTTAGTAGAGTCGGATTGGAGTATTTTCCGTGATGAATCTGCACTATAAGTCTATTGTATGCCATTCCTTGCACTTTCACGATTCAATTTGCAAAACAAACGTGATTTCTCGAATTTTGTTTTGAAATATATTTTGGACTAGTAGACTTGACTTTAAATTTTTGGCAAACTACTTAAAATTTCTGATTTTAGAGCCTATAAATTGGTGACATTCATGACCAATTTCATTTAGAAATGTGACTAGTACTCCTTGCATGTCATGTACCATTAATTTGCACAAGTATGAAATTTAATTGCTTATTGCCTGCACACAAGGGTTTGTGGTCGGTATTACGTGTTAGAGAACGATTGCATACTCCCTTTCCTCATTTTACCCCATTTAACTCCACATTAGCCAAATTGCCAGTTGACCCTTAACTACATCCTATAATTAGCCTACCTTTGCTGAGCTAGTTAGTGGTTTTGCGGTATTTTCTACCTTATATCAATTTTGGCTCGTATTTATTATATATGGAGTGGGTATTTGTAAATAAGAGGTCTGACAAGGTGAGTCAGTACTCATTCGAGTGAAATTCTGCTCGATCGAGTAGTGTTTTGGGTGATAAGAGCTCGATCGAATGTGTATCTGGTCGATCGAGCAAATGTTAGTGAAGTAGTCCTTCGATCGAAGACTTCATCTCTCGATCGAGGCGTTTTGGGTATAGTTTCTCCTCGATCGAGCACATTACTTGTCGATCGAGGGAGTTTACTTCTGTCAGCCAGGAAAGGGAAAAAAAAGAATGAAAAAATAAGAAAAAAAATAATAATAAGGCTGAAGTTTTTATAGTCACCTCTTATGCTCATTCATATTTTTACGAGGTGAACTTTGGGGATTGATGTAGATGCCTAATAAAGGCAATTGTTTATTTATGATGATTGGAGGAACGGGATGTTTTACTATGGTTTTAATTAGGTTCTAGCTCGGCTTTGACCTTCACTTTTCCATAAATTATTTTTCCCCTTCTTACCAATTAGCCTCACATTCTCATATTTATGCAATTGTTTGGCATGTAATAGCCCTTGAACGGTGGATGCGTGTGTACGGTAGCTAGAATTATCTATCATATTATATTGCATGCATGATAATGTCGGTCGTAGTCTAGGTGAGCGACTGTTTTTCCTTCTCTCTTTCACATATATTTATGCTTACCCTTTGCTTTGTTGAGAGAAGAGTGACCCGGGAGAGTCCGAATATTTATGAGTCTTGCAAGGTCAAACGTCCATTTATTTTCAAGATATGTATAAATTCTGTTCACTTACGTGTTGAGCTTTGCAATAGTTGAAATGTGCATTAAACGGTTTGGTATTGACTTATAGCTAGCTCTGAGAATTGCTTCATTCCATTAGGTCCATTAGTTGCATTTAGTATTGCTTTAGGACAAGCAAGGGTTTGGTTTGGGGAAGTTTGATGCGTGTATTTTATATTGACTTTTCAGTCTCGTTTAGCACGCATTTCTATGTATTTTAGGTGACCTTACGTCACTTTATGCCCCGAATATGCTACTTTGTGTTTTCTATGCTATATTGCAGGAATACATGGAGAAGTAGCGGAAACCGACTCAAAACCGTCCCAAGTATGCATTTTAGGAGATGGAGGAAGACGGAGCGGAAATCCATGCAAAGGAAGCCAAGCCAAGAGCCATATAATACCGACTATGAAGCTGAAGGCCAAGAAGGAGTCGATCGAGTCCCTGCTGTACTCGATCGAACTATGAAGATGAGCTGAAGCCTCGATCGAACTGCCCTGTGTTCGATCGAGTGGAACCCAAGAGAAGAAGTCTCGTTCGAGCTGTCCTGTGCTCGATCGAGAGGTGTTGAAGACCAAGAGCCTCGATCGAACTGTCTTGTGTTCGATCGAGAGTTAACTGAAGGAGAAGATCTCGATCGAGAGGTCTCATTCCTCGATCGAGAGGATTACTTTGAAGAAATGTTCGATCGAGAACCTTAAGTGCTCGATTGAGCAACTACTCTGACGGGCTCAGCCTGTCTTACGTATTAGGTGTTAGGAAGATTAGCTTTCTTATAAATAAGGCGTTAATACGTCATAATAAGACACCTTTTTTCTACGCCATATTCTTTATCATCTTTTCATTGCTGGATACTTTTGAACTCTTGACACTTTGACTTAATCTTGTAATCTTTCTCTTTCCCTTTTAATCTTTCTCTTTCTCTTTTAATTAATCCTTGTTCCTTTATTGCTTTTAATTAATTTCTCTTATTAGTTATTATGTCTTATGCTATTACATTAGCGATTGCTAGTTTAATTTCCCGAGCCATGCGTAGCTAATTCCTTTAATATGTTAGGATTAGGGAAACCGTGGTAGCAATATGATAGGATCGACTTGATTAGATTAGTTTTGCGGTAAGAATTGTTCTGAGCAATATAATTGTGTTTTGGTTGAATGAATGCATGCAGGAGACCAATCGTTTAGTTACCCCCGACCTAGATCGAAAGATTGGAAGGGAAGGCTTGCTTAGTTACAATAGGTGACACCTAATTAAGGGCGAAAGCTAGGTTAGGAGACCCTAGGGCTATTAGAGACCGAAAGGGTATAATCGTAGCTTCAAGGACCGAAAGGTGACGACTTCGCTCTTCTTATCAATGAATTAATCGACTCAGTTAACCCGATAGTGTAGTTGCCACGGTAGACCGATTCCTAGCATATTCCTCTCCTTTATCTGATTTATTCTCGTATTTCTTTCTTAATTTCTCTTGTCTTAATTTCTCTTCCCTTAAATCTCGTAGTGTACATACCAAACAATCAAAACCCCCGTATTTGTGACCGGACAGACTAGATTTTACTAATAGAATATCTGCTTCCCTGTGGAGATCGACCCTACTTCCGCTGCCTACCTAGTTAGTAGACTTAGGTCTTATTTTTGGTATAGTATCGACACGTATCAGAAGGAGTTCACTTATCGAGTCCTTACACTTGAGTTTTTTAGCTCTTTTGTCTTTAAGACCAAGTTGTTTAAGACTGACCCTTGTAGCACTTGTATTTCCTTCAGACTCTTTAACGAGTCGCATGCTTGGACTTTGGCCAAGCTAGGAACGGTTTTGGGCGTAGTTAGTGACGTCCTACGACACCACCTAGGACGTTAGTTAGACCTATGTGGGCTGCCCTTTCACATACACCCTACGCCTAGCGTAAGGTGGCCCACGTGCATTTGCCTGCCCCCCGTTTCTTTCTGTGACTTCTTGCTGAGTCTGTTTTTGCTCGACCTGAACCGAATAACGTGACCAACACTGAGCTGTCCATTCTCGCGGGGTAACTGAACATTGATTACGGTACCTCGTTTGTTCTTAACATTGCCTATTTGATAGCTCAGCATTGGAACGGGGTATTGGGTCCAAGGTCACAGGAGCTGTGGTTGGTGGCGGTCTAGTTAGTAAGATCGCCAGCCACCTTTACCCCGACTTCCCTAGGAACTATACACCTCATGACCATGATACCGTGATTGACATTACTACCATGCTAGGCTTTACTTGGTTTATGGGTTCTGACCGTCGGACGTGGAAGATCTGCAAATCCGCGTCCGTTGTTTTGCCATGTTCCACCCTACATCGCCTTTTACCCTTACCTTCTGTTGAGGGGGCGAAACCCCCTCCACCTCTTTACCACCTTCCCTTGACACCTATTCCTTCTTCTTCCACCAGGAAGAGGAAGAGGACTTCCCCGCATAGGGAAGCCGGAGAGCCTTCTGGTTCTCAACAGGGTGGGCCCACTGTGATACCCACTCCTGTCACTGTCATCCCTACCCCAGCCCGAGCTGAGACGGCCTTTTCGGCCAATTTTATCTGTCCTTCTTTATTTGAGGCACCTGAGGTCCTAGATCAAAGGTGCCGTGATGCTTTGCTATTGGAGATCCGCAGGGACGTAGCCCAGATGAGACAGGATCAGGCCTTAGCCCTGTTTCCCATGTACGAGGACCACATGAGAGAGGGGCGTCCTATTCCAGCCGGATGGCCTCATACCTCTTTCTACCGATACCCAGAGGGTGGGTACCCTCCACTTCCTTCCGAGTCAGATGAGGAGGTGGAGGAGACACCGGTAGCGAGAGCGGTGAGGGAGAGAGCAGAGGAGGTAGCTAGGAGGGCGGCTAGGGAGGATGAGAGGGATCCTACATTCAGGGTGGATCGGGAGGATGACGCAGCGGGTGACGATTAGCTTCCCAGGTTGTTTTGCTGCTGGTTTGGGGAAGCCGTCATTGTGAGTTTCTACTTTATTTTCCATCTCTTTTTGCATTTTATTGTATTTTCCCTTAGTATTATGTATTAGGCTGTGTATCCCATTTCCCCTTATTTGCTGTTAGTTAGTGGGTAGCCAATGAGGACATTGTCTGATTTGGTTTGGGGAGGGTATTATGCATCCTTTTGCATCTGCATTTGCATTTATTTTTGCATTCACGTTTCTATTTCTGTTATTTTATTTCATGTTATATAAAAATCAAAAAAATTAGTTAATTTTCACGTTTATTTTTGCATATAGTCGAGTCGGATTGGAGTATTTTCCGTGATGAAACTGCACTATAAGTCAAATTTTTGCTATTCCTTGCACTTTCACGACTAAACTAGCAAAACAAAAAGTGATTTCTCAAATTTCGTCTTGTAAAATATTTTGGACGATTAGACTTGACTTAAAATCTTTGGCAACCTACTTATAATTTCTGAGGATTAGAGCCTAATAAATTGGTGTCATTCATGACCAATTTCATGTAGAAATGTGAGTAGTTACTCCTTGCATGTCATGTAACATCAAAATTGCACAAGTATGATATTTAATTGCTTATTGCCTGCACGCATGGGTTTGTGGTCGGTATCACGTGTTAGAAAACTTTTTGCATTCTCCCCTTTATCATTTTACCCCATTAACTCCACATTAGCCAAATCTGCCAGTTGCCCTGAAACTACAATCTAAATTAAGTCTACCCTTTGCTGAGCTAGTTAGTAGTTTTGTGGAATATATTTTATTGCATCAGATTTTGGCTCGTATTTCTTATTTTGGAGTGGGTGTTTATGAAAAAGAAGATGACGGATGGAGAAAGTACTCGATCGAGTAATTTTCTACTCGATCGAGTGATTCTGGGTATAGTATGTTCCTCGATCGAGTACCTTACCACTCGATCGAGAGGTTTTGGTCCACTGTTCAGCCGGGAAAAAAAAATTGAAAGAAAAAAGAAAAAAAATGAAAAATGAAAAATCAGAAAAGAAAAGAAAAAAAATAATATGTTGGCTGAAAGTTTAAGTTTACACCTTCTACGCTTATCATTATCTTACGAGGTGGATTTTGGGAATTGTGTTGTATTTGCCTAGTCATATAAAGGCAATGAGTTTATATGATTGGAGAGCGGGATGCGTTTATTTATGGTTTTGATTAGGTTCTAGCTCGGCTATTTTACCCTCTCAATCCCATTATTGTTTTTGCCCTCCTTACTAATTAGCCTCACATTCCCATATTTATGCAATTGTTCGGCACGTGATAGTCCTTGAACGGTGGTTATGCGTGTGTACGGTAGCTAGAATTACCTATCATATTATATTGCATGCATGATTATGTCGGTTGTAGTCTAGGTGAGCGACTATTTCTTCTTCTCTCTTTCACATATACATTTGCTTACCATTTGCTTGTTGAGAGAAGAGCGACCCGGGAGAGTCCGATTTTTATGAGTTTTGCAAGGTCGAACGTCCAATTTATTTTCAAGACATGCATAAATTTTGTTCACTTATTTGTTGAGCTTTGCGATAGTTGAATTGTGCATTAAAACGGTTTAGTATTCACTTATAGCTAACTCTGAGATTTACTCCTTTCCATTAGGTGCAAATTAGTTGCATTTAGTATTGCTTGAGGACAAGCAAAGGTTTGGTTTGGGGAAGTTTGATGTGTGCATTTTACATAGACTTTACGGTCCATTTTGGCACGCATTTCTATGCATTTTAGGTGACTTTACGTCACTTTATACCACGAATATGCTACTTTGTGTTCTCTATGCCATTTTGCAGGAATATGATGATAAGTAGCGGAAACTGAGTTAAAAGTTGTCCCAAGCATGTATCTTAGGAGATGGGAGAAGACGGAGCAGAAACTTGTGCCTAGGGAAGCGTGAAGAACCAAGCCAAAAGCCATTTTCTATCGATCACGAAGCTGGACCAAGGAGAAGACCTCGATCGAGCCCCTGCTGTGCTCGGTCGAGAGGAATGGAGGCATTGAAGCCCTCGATCGAGAAGACTTATGTTCGATCGAGGGGTGGCCATGAAGGAGTTACTCGATCAAGGAAGTGATGTCCTCGATCGAAGAGTTTCCTGAGCCAAGGTGTTCGATCGAGAGGTTAAGTTGCTCGATCGAACGGAATTGTTGACGGGCTTAGCCTATTTTGGTTAATTAGGTTTTAGGAAGTTTGAGTTTTATTATAAATAAGGCTTGCACGCCATTAGTTACAATCATCTACTGTTAATCGTTCACTTTTACTCCCTTAATCAGAGACCTTATTTTTAATTACTGTAACTTCATTTCGGGTATTGCAATTGCTTGGATCTCGTGTTCTTTACGCCGGATCCTTTAGAAATTGTATTGCTTCTCTTCCTTTTAATCTTAATCTTAATTTTTGTTGCTTTTAATCCCTAGTTCCCTTACTTTAATTCTGCCCTAATATTGTTTATGTTAGTTAATCCTATTATTATTATGTCAATCATTGGTTATTCAATTGTTTATGATATTTCCGTTATTACAAGCATGAGTAGCTAAATCCCTTAATATGCTAGGATGAGGAAAACTATGGTAGATGCATGATAGGGTAGTAACATGTTAGGTTAGTCTTGATGTTAGAAATCGTTCTATGCAATATAATTGTGATTGGTTAATTGAGTGCACGCAGGAGACCAATTGTTTAGTTAACCCCGACCTAGATCGAAAGATTGGTAGGAAAGACTTGCATAGATACGATAGGTGACACCTAATTAGGGCGAAAGTCAATTAGGGAGACCCTAGGGCGATTAGAGACCGAAAGGGTATAATCGTTTGTTTAAGACCGAAAGGAGATGACCTTGCTCTTTCTAACAATAGACCGACTGAACTAGTTAACCTGATAGTGCGGATACCGTAGTGGACCGAATCCTGGCATATTCCCTTTTATCTGATTTTTACACCGTCAATTTCTCTTTATTTCTCTTATTTTCTCTCTTTTAATACTCGTAGTATAGATAATCAAAAATTAAACCCCCATTTGTGACCCAGACAGATTAGATTTCAGATAGTAAATTACCTCCCTGTGGAGATCGACCCTACTTCCATTAGCTGCATAGTTAATTGACTTAGGTCTATTTTTGGTGTAGTACGACACGCATCACCTAACCTAGCGTATTTAAATCATGATGCTTGTGTTCCTGGTAAGTATCCTACAACTTTGTCTATCCTGCCCATATTCTGTTTGTTCAAAAAAGGAAAGCAGGAAATATTTAACAGGATGTACCTTCTTTTGTAGAGGATGACTAGGTGAGAAGTGTTGATTATCCTTCTGAGAGGGTAACTGCCTTCTTGGCTCTCCCTTCTATTGAGAGGTTGTGGCCATTTTGTAGCGGGACTGATCATTTTCCTCGTTGTTTGAAGGCTGAAAGCATCCCCATGGCTTCCAAGCCTATCAAGGCTGCTGGGGTTTCTTCTGTTGGCAGTAAGATTTCTTTTCTTTTACTTATCTTTATCTTTAGAGAGATTATTTGGAGTGACTTTGTCTTTATTGCTGATTTAGTGCCTCATATTGTAGCCACTAGGTTGTCCACCAGACGTGGCAGGTTTGGCACGACTAATCTAAATGCCAAGCTTGCTCAGGTCAAAGAGCAGGGTTCTCATGACAGTGGTGGTCCTGGAACTAAGGCTGACAAGCCGATTGACCTGACTGATGCTCCTGCTATCCCGGTTGTTCCTGTTGCGCCTGCTGCAACTACTAAGACGTCATCAGCAGCCTAGAAGAAGAAACAAGATAAGGCTGACATTCCTCCTCCTATCAGGGAGTTAAGGCTAGGGTGGATAATATGGATGCTGCTAGGGAAAACATTCAGGAATTTGCTGGCTCTATCTCTCCTTCTACCATGTCAATGAACCCTATTGAATCTTCCACCAAGGCAGTTGCTGTGGTGGATCATGATGTCAATCTTGTGACAGAAGCCCTTGATTCTTTGGGAGAGGTACCTTGATTCTTCTCTTGGCCCGAGTTCTTTTCCTTTAGAAGCTCTCTTGATTGTATTGCTAATATTTGGTTTATTTTTGTGTCCAGGCTGCAATGACGTGTCTCCTCAACGCTTATCAGTCTAATTCATTGGTGGCCAGGATCAACTTAGTCAGCTCTGATTTTGATAAACTGAAGTCTAAGTTTTCCTTTACTCAGGCTGACTTGATTGCTACCAGGGTTGATTTGAAGAGGGCGCAGGTTGAGCGTGATGCTGCCAAGCTGGAGGCCGGATCTATTAAACAGCTGTTGCAGGAGGCTTTGGAAAGGAATGCGGAGCCTAACATGGAGAGGGATGATATATAAGGCAAGCTTGAGGATGCTGCTTTCTACTTCTTTGTCAAAGGCAAAGTGGCTGCTATGTCTGAACCTGTGGAGGCTAGGGCAAAATGGGACCCTGAAGCTGAGATGGCCCTTGATGCTAAGAAGTATTCTGAGCTGCACAACCTTGGTGAGGAGGAGGAAGTGGAATATCCAGGGGAGCAGGATGTTGAGGCTGTCGAGAAGACCATGGATGACGTTGTTGATGCTGCTTCTCAGGAGAAGCAGTAGTTTTTAAATAATAATTTGATATTTTGGTTTGGCCCATCCAGGGGGGATGTTCCTGGACAAACAATTTGGTATTTTGGTTCCCCTTGTCGGGGAGGGTATCTGTTTTGGTATTTTTCTACCGTTCTCTTGAATGTGGGTCAAGGCAGGTTGAGTTCACTATTAGAAGTGCGATTTAATGACTTGCTATTGTATGAACAAAGCGATATAAAATAATGCGAGTAATATAAATAAAGAACAAGACACCAAAGGTTGGTGGCGCGGAAAACTCAGTGTGGGAACAACCGCGGGAGGGAGACGGTATCCCTCCAAGGAGTTCACTATGATCTTTTTAGGGCACGAGAGTGGCGGTTACAATTATGATGCGTGAGGCTTAGAAAGACAAAGCTACATTGTATGTTGTTCGTAATGAGAATAGTTGTACCTAGGGCGTATATAATAGCATGTCCATTGATTGTGTTGCTTCCCTTGCTTTTATAGTAGAACTTCACATCTAGGGTTTCCTTTCTTCATCTTCGCGCCTTTCCATAAGTGGTGACGGCTGAATATTCGCTTCTTCGGTTTATGGTATAGCCGGCTTTAGATCTCTTTCCTATTCCACGCTTTCCATATCCATGCTTTTCATGTTTAATACTTTCCATGCTTCGTAGCTTCCATATCTCATCTATTCTTTATTCCATAATTTCCATATTCTGGGGTCGTCATATCTCTTAATTTGCCAACCTGCTATCTGATCCATCTGGAGTATTTGACGCCAGACTTGATCTGCTGTACGGAATTATCTGGTGCCAGGCTGCTTATGGTGTCTTTGGCAGCAGCGTGATTTTTACCCAAACAGTATCCCTGACAAGTTAAACATTTTGCTGCCTTTGCCCCAGGGGGTGAGGGCTTATTAATGATAGCAAGTTTGCCTTTCAGCTTGCTGTTTTATTTTCTGGATTGGTTTTTGGTTTTTCTGAAGTTGCTGCTGCTCAACCTGATACATGTTTTCTTCAACCTGTTAACCTGTAAATTTTTTTTTTCAGCCTGTTGACTTATCATTTAATTCTTCGACCTATTAACCTGTCATGTGTTTAATTCGGTGTTTCATCTTCAACCATATGCAGTTTTTCTTCCTGTTATGATTGAAAGGGGTGGGATCTGGTTTGACTGGAGGGCTTATCTCCTCTGCCTGGCTGGAGGGTTTGGTATTCGGCCTGTCTGGAGGACATTTGGACGGTAGTCTGGATCTCTCACCTTCTTACACGTCACAGTGCTGCGTCCAGCCGTTGTAGAGGTGTGCAGCAAATAGTTGGGTCAGGCAATTATTTCATGACTTATTGTTCCCGTATTTACCATATCTGGTGTGGGTTACCAACTTTCGTTTGGGCACGACAGTGTGCAACAAAAATAAAAGTACTTAAAAAGTAAAGTTGTAAGATATAATAGAGTAGCCCTCAATCCTGAAGATTTATTCATGTAACAACAATTCATGCATGTATAACTCTTTACAGTTACTAGATCAACATCTTCATCACCCCCAGGGGTGTCCTTAACAAGCTTAACTCTATTTGCAGGAACTACTTGTGGGATTGAGGTGTTGACTATATAAGAGTTCCTATGGTGAGTTGGGAGAAAGTGTGTTCTCCAAAAGTAGAAGGGGGATTGCGTATAAGAGATAGTCAGTCATGTAATATAGCTGCAATGGGTAAAATTGTCTGGTGGATCTTTTATAATCCAGACAGGCTATGGGTAAAATGGGTTAATGACACAGGTTATCGCACACCTATGCAAAGATACCCTAGGCACAACAAATAAATGTAGTATATAGGGGTCGAATTCCACAGAGAAAACGGCTATTATAAAGTGAATCGTAAGATGCTTTTCTATCAAGGTTTATCGATTGATTTGTTGGTTGATTTGTAATAACTAATTAACAATAATTAAAAGAGAGTCCAAGGGAATTGATCCACACATGCTTTTTATATATAATGCAACATATTAAACATAAGATTAGATGATAAAAACACATTTGCTTAGGCTAGCCACCCGTCTCTCAATATTAGCGACAATCACCGTAGAACGGATCATAGAAGCTCTCGCACTAATTAACCATTCTCTAACATATGCAAGGTCTAAATCCAGTTCCGTATTTCTCAACATAAGAAATGAATTAACGAATTTAATCAATGGTTAAGGCCTTTAATCATGGATTAATCAATTATAGCAAACATATATTATAAGCAAAAGATTAGAATCATCATCACTCAATTGTTTAACATATTACATCATATTTTTATAGCATGGTTTCACAACCTCTTTAGACAAATAATCTACTCACTCATAACGAAATGTAAACTAACAACTTTATTTAGATTAGACATAATATAAATTAGATTGATGTTTAGATGATAAAATAAATAAGAACAATGTAATAAAAAGAGATTAACAAAATAGAATAAGAAATAATAACAAATAAGAAATACAATACCGAAATGTAGAACGAGATTGAGATAAGAAATGCGATGAATATCCAAGAACAAAATAGAGAACCTTGAGAGAACTTTTTATTATGCTTGAATACTACTAAGAGAATTACAACTATTTTATAAAAACTTTATAAGAAAACTAAACTAATGAAAGAGAGAATAGAATAAGAGAATGTAGAAGTGTGTAAGAGTATGTAAGAATTGGATGAGAATGGATGTCTAAGTGTGTCGTATGCACCTCCTATTTATAGTGAATAGGAGTGTAACGTAAATTAGAGAGGGGAGGCAAAGGGACGCTTAGAGGGACCTCGTCCCGATCGGGACGGCCAACCCCGATCGGGGTCGTGGTTCTCTAAGTCGGTCACCTTAATTCCTCACTTAATTGCATATGGTATCCAATGTTTAGCATAAATGTGACGTTTAATCACCCGGTAAATGCTAGTTGACTACTTGACTCTTCACTTTCTCATTTTATGATCCTCTCTTCTATTTGGACTTTCTAAATTGGGCTTGACTTTTGTTGACTTGCATTTGCATTTGATGCATTTGGTCCATCAAATTAATCATGCCAATCCATGCGAAACCTCATGCTTGGTCCATTTCTTCCATGCTTAGCCCATCTTGAAGCTTGCTCTCAGTCTTGTATACAAATTAGCTCATTTTGTAGTGATTTAGCTCATAAAACCAAATGTACCTACAAAACATGACAATTTCCACAAAGAAGACTAAAAGTACAATTGTTAGCTCAAAACACTAAGATAAGTGCTAAAAGACATGTAAAACGAAGCTAACACAAGGAGTTAAAGTATACAAATTATGCACTTATCAGTTAATCAGGTCTACTTGAAAGGGCAGAACTGGAATGATTACATACGTAGTGGTGATGTTAGCTGGGGATGGAAAGCTATCTGCAAAGTTAGAGACAAGTTAGCTGTTGGTTACCTGGATGGACAGTGGACTTTGGATACTAAGGGTTACACATTCAGAGTGGTTATGAGCTAGTTAGACAGAAATTTCAGACTGTGCAATGGCACAATCAGGTCTGGAATTCTTGGTGCATCCCAAAACATCAATTTATAGGGTGGCTTATTGCTACAGAGGCTCTTTTGCTCAAAGTGTAACACCCCCATATACCAAGGCCCCTTACTTGTAACACCCTCATATACCAAGACCCCTTACCAGGGACTGCCCTAGCATATAAGGACGTTACCATCTCGGTTGCCTGAGGTAGTGAACATCAATTAGTAAACAATCGGGACAATTTATTATAAATGTATAAAAGTTAAGGTTACATCGAAACCGTCTCAAACTGACAAAACCAAAACAACTGAAACTAAAGCTAATACTGGCGGAAGCTATACTGAAGCACTAGACTCGGTTGTGTCCCCTCCATCCGACTCCATCAACAAAGATACCTGCTTCAATCTGCTCACCACCCCCGATGGATAACAGCAGGTCAAAAGACAACACAAACGGAGTCAGCAACCGGTACGAATCATAACTCAATGCGACGTAAATAACATTAGCAGCGGAAGACAGTCATTCAATCATAATCCCTTTCAGCCAGGTCCCATCGCAACAGGTACCCAAGTCAGCCAGTGACACAGCCTCGTCACCGCAGCCACTCATCGCAACAAGTGATAACCCTAGGTTCATTAATGTGCACATCCTCCTTGTGATGGGAGTCACAAGGAGCGATCGAAGGGCATGGACCATTTCCCATATGGTCTCACACAGCCGGAACAGTTATTCAGCCGTAACCATCATGCAATACAATTAATATCATTAATCATGCTATCTCACCAGTCATACAATAATCTCAGCAGTTACTCCATACAATACTGTCATAACCGAATCACTGAGTAGGAAATCCTACCTGATAGCAAATCCGCAGCAATAATCACACAACACAGCTAGAAGGGCTCCTCTACGAATTCACAACCTAGAATAATCAATCAATCAATCACCTTTGCCCTAATAGCGATTCACATGCAATACTATTGATTTAATCAGAATCTAAGCATAACAATTCTAGAACTAGCAAGACTTACGAATTAGCGATGACGGCAGGCGAAGATCTGGATCTCTCTTGACTCCGAAGTGATTAGGAATGGTTTTAGGGTTTTGTGATAGTAAAAAGTGTAAAAGCTGTAACTGAACGAATTATTCTTCCTTTTATATTATTTACCCATTCCTAATTACTTTTAAGTCGGTTCGCCAGCCCGTCAGGTATACTCGGCCGAGTACCAGCACTACTCGACCGAGTGCTCCTATACTCGGTCGAGTACTCACTCGGCAGACCACTGCCTCAAAACCCACACTGTCTACTCGGCCGAGTAGACACTATTCGGCCGAGTCGACCCTTAAGTGATACGGGGTATTACAATCTCCCCTACTTAGAAATGAACTTCGTCCCCGAAGTTCAAACCCGTCCTATATAACAAAACACCCTCAACAACGTAGCCTACTATATCACCACAATCATAACGCATCTAGTCCAACCTGTTCAACCCCAATTCTAAAGTACTATAATTATAACGATGTATACCACATCGCCTTTCTACCATCCTTTTACTAACAATACACAACTCATACATCTCCGTCATCTACCATCTAATTACCAAACCTGAAATGTTACATTCTACCACCCTTAAAATGAACTTCATCCTCGAAGTTCGCTCACACTCATAATCGTCACTAACCAAGTCCGTTAAAACTATCGCAATCATACATAGCTATAATATTACTCTATATCCATCCATTTCGAACGTATAACTCCACGAGTACAACCAATACCTTTAACAACATAAACCACCAGTCCACCCTTCGTTCTATAATTAAAACTCAAAGCTTCTATAACCGCAGTGCGGCATCCTACCCCTCTTAAGACAACTGTTACGTCCTCGTAACCCAACTAGTGATAGATCCTTATTTTTTCCTTCCTCTTATCACCATCTTATGTCACCGATAGCTGG
>JAGPOY010002618.1:6164-20666 GCA_018983105.1 Silene uniflora | reverse complement strand
GTCACAAGCAAGACGCATTGCTTTCGGTATACACTGGATAAATATTCAGTAGTTTGCAAACCAGTATATCAGTAAGTCACCTCAAATTTGATAGACTCGAAGTCTAGAAAACATAAGAAAAATGGACTCGTATTCAGAAGTCAAGGACTCATGGCATGACTATTGACTCATGTGACAATTGCAAAATAGTTCGAAATAAGAAAAAAAAACTTGGCCCATTTATTCAATCAATGCGTCCTGCTTGTGACGGGCCTTATCTGTCACAAGTTAAAGATGGGTCATACTTCTCTCACAATAAAACAAGTGAGATGGAACCGGAGCAATTTTGGGTATTGCTACTTGCATGTTGTGAGGGGAATACTATCCGTCTCCAGCTTGTGACGGATAGTGCCCGTCTTCAATGAGAATTTGTGTTTCAATAACATCTGACACTCATTTTATCTTAAGACGAGTTTACAAAGTATATAGTGATAAATTATAGGTGTAATATAGACAATAGAGAATCTTAGTTATATCAAAAGGAAGCGCAATTTCTCCGAAAATTGATGATCATTATGTTAGGCTGGCTGATACGGTAAGTAACCCTGTCTATTCTTGTGATTTTATATATTGAGGTAGATTGTTGATTGTGAATTTAATTAAGTATAATTTTAGGGTTTAGTTTTGGAGTTTAAATTGATTGCATGCAATAATTTGGGCTTTTTTTTAAGGTTTAAACTTTAAATTGATTGATTGCATGCAATAGTTTGAGCCAAGTTTTTATTTCTGGTAGAGTTAGGCAGGGTAATAGTCAATTGGTTAAATTCAAGATCGTGGTCTGGCAGGGGGTTGTGTGTGTAGTGTAGGCCTCAGAGATTTGTTCAACAGAGTACCGCCTGAAACACTCCTGGTCTAATTTCTGGATTTAATTTGGGGGTTTAATCGTATTTATATACGAAGTATATTTCAGTGAATAAAGTGATCAATTATCCCCTCAATTCACAAACTTACCAAATCGACACAAAGATAAATCAGTCCGTCTCATTGTAGATGACCATTATTCGTCTAAAGTTAAAGACAGATAGTGGCTCTCTCACAAAATGCAAGTAAGGTTATCCCTATCACCCACTTGCACTATTCATTTCTCACTCATTTGCATTTTGTAAGAGGGGTACTATTCGTCTTCAGCTTTAGACGGATAGTGTCCGTCTACAATGAAAATTTATCTAGATAAATTTCGGTCAACAAGACAAATATCTTACCATTTTCCGTTTAATTCCGCATTTCCGCCTCATCCCAATGACATCCCTTTGAAATTCTTAACCAATCAATCTTGTTTCAGACGAGCTTTTTTGGTCTGAAATAATAAGACGTGATTTCGTAACTATTTAACAGTTTTTTTTTTTTTTTGAAATCATGGGACGACTATTATATTAAATCAATTTCCGCAAGTGAAATTACTACTTGCGGAAAATCTGTTACAAGAATAACATCATTACCCTCGAACGCATCTAATCGAGCAACACAATGTGCCACCGTATTTCCACCACGTTTTACATGAATAAAAGAACTAGAAGGGATAGAATTTAAACTAAACCGGAGATCATCCACACATAGACCAAACGGAGTCCGTGTCTCAAGGTTGTTCCTAACAGCCCGAACCAAATTAAGCGAATCGCTTTCAAACACAATATTAGAAGAGCCCAATTGGAATGCTAGCTGAACACCGAACAAGGCAGCCTTTGCCTCCGCCACATCCACCTCCCAATCCGCCACCACCCTTCTACAACCAACCCAAAGCACGATCCCATCAGCATCCCTAGCCACCGCTCCCAACCCCACCAGACCATTCCCAGCCATATGAGCGTCCACATTCACCTTAATAGACCCAACTAACGGAGGAATCCACGAACTACCCCCAACCTCAGTCACCATTCTCGGACCATTAAAAACCCGCTCTGCATAGCCTTGGTAATCATCCACCAAACGAACCAAACCAGAGCACACAACTTCCTCCGCAGGGGGAGATTCCTCAAACAGCTTGTGATTACGTATCGTCCACATTGACCACATCATAGCAAGAAACCGACCCCGCTCCTTCTCACCAAGCCGTTGAAGTACCCAACACATACGCTCCTCACAGACACCATTTGGAGCTGCCGCAACAAGCTCCCCAAACCCACTCGAATTCCAGTGCCTCCTTGTCCATTCACAGCAAAAAATAGCATGGTTGCAGCATTCATCAGCCTCACAAAAAGTACATGTCGGAGTAGGGCAACAATGACGATCAAATAAGCTCTTCCTCACCGGCAGAATTTTGGCACAAATCCTCCAAATAAAATGAATAAGTTTTGGGGGTACCTTTAGATTCCAGATAAGCCTCCACAAAGACGGTCCAGCCCCTTCATCCTGAGTATTAAAATCGCCCCTTTTCCCAAGCCAGTAGCCCGACTTCACCGTATAATTACCATCTCTCGATGGCCACCAAAACCTTTCATCACTCGGCATCCGGAGACTTAAAGGAAGTTGGAGAACAAGCTGAGCATCCGCCTCCGTCATTACAGACCTTACAACCTCCATGTTCCAGCAACCATGTTCAAAATCGATCAAGTCAGCAACCCTCAAACCAGGATCAGCCTCCAAATTCGGAGTAGGAACCTTCCCCGCACTATTACCAGGGAGCCAAGCCTCATCCCATATTCCTATACTCTGCCCATTTCCAACCCGCCACTTCAAACCCTCCAATAAGAGCGATTTAGAGCCCCATAAACTCCGCCATGTAAAGCTCGGATCATACCCCCGCCTTGCTTCCAGAATGTTGTCATTTTTAAAATACCGTGCCTTGAGTACACGCCCAGCAAGAGAGTTCGGTACCATTAGTAACCGCCAAATTTGCTTTGCGAGTAAAGCCTGGTTAAAAACACGCAGATCACGAAAACCCAGTCCACCATACGCCTTAGGTACACATAACCGCTCCCACCGCATCCAATGTAACTTTCGTTGAGCCTCTGTCGAGCCCCACCAAAATCTGGCCAACACCGAATGAATCTCATTAATGACACCCTCCGGAATCGAAAAAAGGCTCATCATATAAGTGGGTATCGCCTGGGCTACAGCTTTAATAAGGACCTCCTTCCCGGGTTTGGAAAGCAATTTCTCCTTCCATCCGTTCACCTTCTTCCAGATCCGCTCTTTTAAGCAGCTAAAGATCACTTTCTTTGATTTGCCAATAATTGTTGGAAGACCAAGATACTTCTCATGCTTATCCACTTCACGAACACCCATCACCGATTTAATAGCTTCCCTCCTCTTTACTCCAACTTTTTTACTAAAAACCATTTCCGATTTATCAAAATTAATTTTCTGCCCCGATGCTCTTTCATATTGGCTAATAATATTAGCTACATTCGAGCATTCCTCAACGTTTGCTTGAATAAAAAGGATACTGTCATCAGCAAAAAATAAATGGGAGATCCTAGGAGCACCCCGACACACCCGCATCCCACAAATATCACCCCGTTCAGCTGCCCGACAAAGCATATGAGAAAAAGAATCAGCACAAAGTAGAAAAAGATAAGGGGAAATAGGGTCACCTTGTCTTATCCCTCTACTTGGCCTCACGCCACCAGCCAGTCTTCCATTAATCAGAAACGATTAAGATACAGTAGACAAACAACGCAAGATCCTATTCCGCCATGCTTCCGAAAAACCCATTTTTTCCATAATATCACCCAAAAACGACCACTCGACTCTATCATATGCCTTACTCATGTCCAACTTTAAAGCCACATTCCCACACTTCCCTTCTCCACCCCGCTTCATAGCGTGAAAAACCTCAAAAGCCACAAGCGCATTATCCGTAATAAGACGACCCGGAGTAAAAGCACTTTGATTCTCCGAAATAATACCATCAAGAAAGCCCTTGAGCCTGTTAGCAAGAGTTTTAGAAATTATCTTATACAAAACATTGCAAAGACTAATTGGGCGAAACTCCGTCACCTTCCGAGGAGCATTACACTTTGGTATGAGAACCACTAAAGTGCGATTCAACGATTCCATGTCACCACCCCCATCCCACCACTCCTTCACTAACCGGCACACATCCCCACCCACCACATCCCAATATCGTTGATAAAATAAAGCGTGCATACCATCTGGTCCTGGGGCCTTATTTGGATGCATATCAAACAGAGCAGCCCGCACCTCATCGTCACAAATAGGCGCATCCAGTTTAGTATTCATTTCTGGAGAAATTACCCGACTAACGCAGCTCAAAACTTCAGCATATGTCTCGGGATTACAAGAGGTAAATAACTGACTAAAATAATTACTCATAATTTCAGCTATATTCTGGCTATCCGTCTGCCACACACCCGCATCATCTTCAATACCGCAAATGGTATTTCTCTTACGCCTTTGCTGTGCTTTAAAGTGAAAATATTTGGTGTTTTTATCTCCATCACGCAATTCACAAGAACGAGCCCTCGTATACCAATATGATTCCTCCCGACACCTGAGACATTCCAACTCCTCAACAATAGAACGACACTTTTGTAACATATCAGCAGAAGGCGGTCTACGCTGCCATCTTTCCAACTCCTCCTCCTTAGCCCGTATTTCCCGCTTCAAATTACCAAATTTATTCCTAGCCCAGGTTTGCAACCGTTTAGAACACCACTGCACCTTTTCCATAACACCACCAGCGCCCAAGCCATCCCAAGCCGATCTTACCACTTCATCACACTCTGGGTCAGATAGCCAGAAAGGCTCAAATTTAAAGCTATTTCCACGCCTCCGACACACCTCATCAGTCTGCTCATGAATTAGTATAGCACAGTGATCCGACGAATATAAAGGGAAATGTCGGACCACAGCATTCGGAAACATATCACACCACTCCATTGAGGCAACAGCACTGTCCAATCTTTCTCTAACAAACGTACCATCACCCCTTCCCCGCTGCCATGTAAATTTATTCCCATAAAAGCCCAAATCGTCAAAAGCACACTCGTCCAAAGCAGACCGAAAAGCCTCCATTTGCCTCTCGCCCCTGGTTACCCCACCCTCTTTCTCCGCTACACTAATTATCTCATTAAAGTCACCAAAAAGAACCATTGGATCAGTATGAGAACTCCTTAACGCACGCAACATATTCCAAGTCTTATACTTGTTAGCCAGATCCGCCCACCCATAAATTCCAACAGCCCGCCAAAGGACATACCCATCCGCACCCATGACCTTCAATGCAATATGATGCCTATCATATGATATTAAGTGAGCATCAATATCCTTCCACCATATACCCAAACCCCCAGAGCGACCCCTACTACTAAGACAAATACCAGAAGAAAAACCACACTTATTTTTTATTTTTTCTAAATTTTGTGCACTTATCATCGTCTCCATAACGAAGACAATGTTCGGGCACTCTCTCCAGCACCAATCCCGGAGGGTATTAACCGCCAAGGGATTGCCCAACCCTTGACAGTTCCAGCTTAAGATTTTCATTGTTGTTCGCGGGACTGATCATCGTCAGCCTCCGCTACTTTAAAAATTGAGATACTATCAACCTCCAAAACCCTCCGCTTCTGCCCCATAATACCACCACCAGCATCCAAATCATTCACCCCATCCTCACACAGCTTCCTCTTCCCATGTTCAGAGCACACACAATTATCAGCATCACCCTTAATCTCCCCTATTTCGCCATTCTCCCTCATACTGCCACGCTTGGCTTTAAAGAATTTACGTCTGCCCATGACATTATCCCCAGCAGACGCAAAACCACCACTTCCCACAGACACCCCATCATCCACCACCACCCCTTTCAACAGAGCCACCCCATCATTTATCCCCTGCTCCAAACTCACATTCCCATCACACCTCCCTGCCAAAGAGACACCCCGCAACAGCTCAACCATTTTAGACAATTCACGCTCTTCAACCAACCCAGCACTAACCTCCTCCATAACAAGCTTCCTGGCACAAGAGTTTCCCCTACCATCTCTCCCCACTGTATTACGAGCAACCCGCCATGGCGATGCTCTCAACCAGTCCCCATACCTCTTCCCTTCCCCAATTGGACCTCTTCTTTTCCCACAGTCCTTCTCCCCATGTCCCATCAAACCACAAATATAACAAAACAGGGGCAAACTTTCATAACTTACCCTAACAGTCCACTTTTTTCCCCCATTAAAAGTCATAGTGAGAGAGTCAAGAAGGGCTTTACGGACATCAATAATCACACGAATTCTCATAGACCTATTGATTGTTGCCTTGTTGGGTTCACCGAATTGTCCACACTCACAAAAGTACCAATAGCATTTCCAATATTACACGCATTCTCCAAATTTTGTCTACCCATAATTGGTAAATCATAAATACGTACCCAGATTGGAGAAAAATAGAGAGGTACCTCCGTTGGAATCGCTTTACCATCTAAATCCGCCAAGACCAAAACATGCCTGTCAAAATGCCATGGCTGCTCAGCAAGGACCCGACTTTTATCCTCCTCTGCCTCAAATTTGAAGGTAACTATCTTCAATTGCTTATCCACCACTTCGCCCACCACACCCTTCGTCTTCCATACCGTAATCATGGTGTCAATAAAAGCTTTCAAATTGACATGCCTATCAGTCCACAACCTACCCACAATACAGAGCCGTGAGTCATCATTCTGTATCTCCTCATCTGCCACCCACTCCACCTCCACAGTATGAGTAGCATCGGTAGCACCATCACCACACCCTTCGTCTTCCAATTCAGTCATAGCATTCAGATCCAGTGAATTATTAGTATTAGGCTCTGCCATAGCCATCAGAAAAGGAAAATTGAGTTCTAAAAGTAAGGAAATTATAGAAGGAACAATTTTTTTTTGTGAAGATTTGATTAGAAATTGAGCAAAAAACTAAAAGAAAACCTAGGAACCGCCTAGGAGCACCTCAACCCCTCCCAAGGTAACTATTTAACAGTTAAATGTGACAATTATTGAAAAACAAGTGACCATAAGCTATAATACTGTCTATACCATTGTGATTACATTTAATTATAAAATGGTCACACATACCTGCCTGAAAAAATAAAACGAAAAATGTCCGTCTGAAACAAGAATTTGTGATTCTTAACCGTCTAACACACCCGTCAGGCCGTCACCCACCCGTGTGCCAACCAAACGCCCTCCCCCCATAATACGAAGTATCCACTTTCTCTACCCGCCACGTTGACCTGTGGAACAACAACAAATGCCCTGACCCCACACGGCACCTTGACTCCACCTGAACACACACAAGAACACCACAACTCTCTTCATCTTCCATCCATGGCGAAAACTCGACACGTCTCCAATCGTCCTATCGACTCCTACCCCATCAAATCCTCCAAACAAACCGTCAAACGTAAGTCTCTCTCTCTCTCTCTCTCTCTCTCTCTCTCTCAATTCTCCTACTTCTTCCGTTCCATTGAATTGTTTACGTTTTTCAAAACCGACGAAATACTTACTATTTTCAGCAACTTCACTCATTTACGTACTTACTTGATATAACTAGCCGGCGATTGCGTGTTGATGCGGCCGCCGGAGCCGACAACGCCGCCATACATAGCGCGGTTGGAGAAAATTGAAACCGCCATGCGCGGCGGCGTGAAGGTGCATGTGCGATGGTATTATCGGCCGGAGGAATCGGTCGGAGGTCGGCGGCAATTCCATGGCGCGAACGAAGTGTTTCTCTCTGATCATTATGATGTGCAAAGTGCTGATTCTATTGAAGCGAAGTGTACGGTTCATAGTTTCAAGAGTTATACTAAGCTTGATTCTATTGGAAACGACGATTTCTTCTGTCGTTTTGAGTATAATTCTGCCACCGGAGCTTTCACGCCTGATCGCGTTGCCGTGTCTGTACTCTCTCCGTCTCTTTCTAGAACTTCCTCAAAATCTTTAATTTTTGTTGATTGATTAGATAATGTTATGTTAGCGAAATTACGATTGAAGTTGTTGATTTTGCAGATGAAGCGTAAATTTAGGTGAATGATTCGTGTTAGTGAATTCATTAGCGAAATTTGCTTGATGCTAACTTTTTTGCTTGGCTAGGCGAGCTTTATATTAGCAAAACTAGGATTGAAGAAGTTGATTGTGTAGATGAAGCGTAAATTTAGTTGAATGTAGCGAATTAGCTTGATGCTATTTTTTATGCTTGAGTAGACGAGTTTGATATTACTGAGATTTAGTGAAATTACGATTGAAGTTGTTGATTGAGTCGATGAGGTGTAAATTTTGGTGAATCTTTTGCTTGCTTTGGCAAGCTAAATAGACTTATATTATTGTGGCGGAGATATGATTTAAAGCTGAGAGGTTGACACTTCTTGTTTTAAGTTTTAGGAGCGATTTCATAATACTATGTGATTGAAGTTGTTGATTGAGTAGATGAAAGCTAAATTTAGGTGAAATTTTTGTTAAGTCGTCAGTTGATAAATGCTTTGTTCAGCTAAATGAAATTTTCTAAGTTACCAGGAAAGTTATGTTCATCTGACCATTAACCCTTAACTCGCCCTATGTAGAACTTTTGAGGAACTAGGATAATCTTGCGTACACTCGGAAATACAATGCTGTCATGCTGTGTGCAGTAGGAATTTATAAGTGCTAGTTGTTCTCTTCATTGTATCTCCATTCTCATGCTAGTTCCCGTCAGCTTGATAAATGATGATAAATGAAGAAATAAATCGAGTGGGGAGTTTTGTTGTTGAATTTTGAAAGTTGGAGATGTAAGGAGTAAGGGATTGATTTCACTAAATTGGTTTTACAGATTTTGCAAGTGTGAGATGCCATATAATCCGGATGATTTGATGGTTCAATGCGAGGGATGCAGTGACTGGTGAGTATATATGCCACTATGTACCTCCTTGTTCTTGATTTTTCTCCATTACTTTTGGTCGGTGGTTAAGATTTCGCTTATTTGTCGTTAGAGAGGTTAGAAACATACAGGAAGGATCAAGCTAGTAAGTTGTTGACATGGTTTTAGTAAAAGCGATTTTCTTTACCTTTTCCTATAATGCATTTATATCTTCCAATGACTCAAATTTTTTATTCCACAAGCAAGATGCCAATATTTCCAGTCATGATATTAAACATAAATTTCTGACTTATGTCGGAATTGCTTCTTGCGACATGATCTCAGTCCTTGCATCATAAATATGGCTGATAGCCTGATATTGCCTCTTAAGTTGGTCGGGAATCATGCTGTGGTGTCGCAACCTTGTTTTATTACGATGCTTCTAATAGTATCGCAGACTAATTTGTAGCTCGAGGCTCAATAGTTTTCTCTTTGGTAATTCCAAGTTCCAACCCAAGACCTGGGTTTATTGCGAGTCATGGTAGCTAGTACAGTAGTTACTCTAAATTTATGTGATAATGTGATATTGTGATCTTAGGCTGCCTAATGGTATTTGATGATGAGGGCACCATATAAACAGGAAGAGGTTGAAAAGAACCTTATGTTTTATGTAAGGCTGTACTTTATAGTTCAAGCTATGAATTTAGAGTCGCAATCACTCATGTGGAATTTTTTCATGAGGTTCAAGACTGTACTTTCTACAAAGTAGTAGTTGTTTATGAATGTTAATTTGGATTTCGCTTTCTTATTTAGGTTCCATCCCGCATGTATAGAAATGACTGCAGAAGAAGCCAAAAGGCTCGACCACTTCTTCTGTCAAAACTGTTCTGAAGATGATTCGAAGACGTTACATGACTTGCAACATTCACATGCTGCTTCTAGGCATTCTGATGCAAAGGTATACCACTTACTCATGCAATTCTGTACTTTTTTCAATCGATTTACTTAGAATTATGGAATACTCTTGCCCATGCCTAAAATAAGTTGAAAATACACTCCCTACCATTTCACCAGTGTGTTCTCCGTTCCAGTTTTCTCCCATCCCCCTTCGTCTCCCGTCACTCCAGCATCACTGCTGCCTAGTCGAGTACTGTCATGGTTTCATGGACTGCCTATTAGACATGGATTAGTAGATGCTAGTTCATTAGGTTCCTTTGAAACACCTTGGGTTAAATTTTTCATCCGACCAAATTAAGCAGGTAATTGGTGGTTACAGTCCATTACCTTCTCAGGTCCTGCAATTATTCATTCATTGAACCAAATGGGTCTGAAGAGTTTTTAACATTGCCTTCCGTAGTCCCGTGAGAACTGATAAAGTTCTGTTTGTTAGTTGGAATACTGCATCCAGTGAACTTACAAAGCTTAAGATACATTCTCTGTCTTCCATCTTTTGTGTTTTACTGTAGACCTCCCTAAATATCTTGGTAAATGCATTGAATTGTGACTGAGCACCAGAAAAACAGCTCCCATGCTACTGTAAATGCGGGATAGTGTCCCACTTTTTTCTTTTCTGCTCTTTTGTATTTTACTGTAGGCCTCCCTAAATATCTTGAGCACCAGAAAAACAGCTCCCATGCTACTGTAAACGTGGATAGTGTCCCACCTTTTTCTCTTCTGCTCTTCTGCTACGCCGAAAATTCCTTGCACTGAATATTTGTAAACGATGAAAGTGTTGTGCAATATGCTAATAAGTACTCCGTATCTGTATAAGAATATGTTTGCGCTTATATATTTATAATGGTTAATTCAGGTTGACAACAAGCGCCGCAGAAGGTGATACATTGTACAGTAGTAGTATCATCACTGGTTAGGTGTAGTGTATTGCTGACTTTCGACAGAGCCTCAAGTAATAAAGAGACTGAAGTTTCATCTTTTCACAAAGTCGACAATGCCTTCTTATCGTGGATTTTGTAGACGTTCGTTTTTCTAAGTCTAACGGTTGTCTTAAGCTTGCATTCGAGGATGTTGCCACGTTTCTGTAAATTAATGATCTGTAATTTTAGAGTCGTTCTTGCACCATTAAGTCATGTAATAGGTTGCTTTGTTATTTAAGAACTTGATGATTTTAAGTGAGAGCATTTAATGCAATGTGAAGTTGATATATCGAATATCGAAACATATTTGAAGCAATTCACGTTACAACTTGGTGGATCGGAGAGGGTGCGAATCCGAGTCCATCAAGAAAAGAGCATGAAGAACTAGCAGTCTAGCACCAATACACTAGAGTTATTATTAAGCTTCCATGTAATGATTACAGCTTCTGACAAAAAAAAAAAAAAAAAAGTTACGGCCATAGTAATTATGAAGAACTAGCAGTCTAGCAGTCGAATATGTTTATACAATTTTCGTCGGCTATAACTTGTGCCACAATTTCTCTAAGCTCCGTCTTTCGATCTGCTTCTCCTTCCTCGTCGTCTCTATCACCAAGGCAAGCCATTATAACATCATTATCATCTCGATCGACACTAGCATCCACATAGGCCATGAACAGAAGCAAGACATCTTGGGCTTGAAGCGGATCCTCTTGTTCATTTGTGTAGCGATTGAACTTCAAAGTCGAAGGCAAATGGAGAATCTTAAGTCGGACATTACCATTATCCCTTGTTGATTGAGGACCAATCATCATACCCCCATTCCTCTCGGCATCTTTGGTCGTGATGCTCATGCCCGTCTTCAAATGATCCCCTTGGTACCCCAACCCTATAATCGAACCATGGAAAATAGTTTGATACACCACCGTCTTCAATGCCCTCAACCCCTGATTCTTTATCCTTACCTCACTGTCGCTATCATTCACCTTATCACCAAAGACATACAGAACATAGTCGGCCACAGTGCCGGAAACTGCAATCTTCGCATCCCACCTGAACCACAAATGAGGCTGGACTTGACAGTCGTAGCAAGACATTGTAGGTAGTTCAACTTCCAACGATTTCAACCCGCTAAGCTTTTTGAAAAAACTAACTGCTTGCGGGTTTAACCTAGGCATGTTTACCCACAAGCAGACGAGTAAAGTTAGTGTTAGTGGCTTTACTATAATGGATTTAAAAGACCAACAACGTTCGATAATATTTATCAGTAAGGGTATAGATTTCGACAAAACTTTATTAAACAGCCTACCATACCAACACCGGGACTTATCTGGGATAAACAATGTGGCATCTAACGGTGTCGAAAACGAGACAATTTGAGGAAGAATAGCATCCTGTGACAGTGCCAGGGTACTCCTACGAAGCGTGACAATATCAACTTTACTTAAAATTTTCAGAATCACATCTTCCGGTAAGTCTAGACATATAGGCTCGGGTTTGGGTTTGAGTTTGGGTTTGGATTTACGAATCCTGCGTTTAAGTTTAAGCAGATGGTTGAAACAGGATTGTTTAATTGTTAATGGGTTTGGTAATTTCATTGAAATATTAGCTAGAACGGGATGGAGAATTAATTTGGCGCTCACGACGTCAGGAGAATTAGTGAACGCAGAAGATGAGCATAAAGTTTATCTAGATTTGTCTCTTACAACTCTAAATATATTTGCCTTACAAATCTCTCGTAGAAGAATAGCTAAATTAAGGAAGGAAGTGCGTATTTATATGTAAAACTACCCTTAACCATATAAGAATTTGGAAAAACTAATCACTCAAGTCTTAAGACTCTTAACCAAAGAATTTTTGGAAACAAAGGCCAACTTTCCTAATTACCAACATGAAAACTCACCTAACACGGAATATTTCAATCCATGGGAATTAAAAACAAAATAGGGAGTAAATTCCTGCGCATTGAGAAGTCTTTAGGTGGACTAGCAATTGGGTCAGTCGGGTTTGGGTCGGGTCAAGTCGTTTTGGGTCATAACGGTTTGGGTAAAATCGGTTCAGCATACCTTTTCGGGTTGGGTCGTCGATTTCGGGTCATTATCGGTCGGGTCATTTCGGGTCGAACCGTGTGCCGGGTCGGGTCACTTTTGGGTCTAGCGATTTTATTGCATTACTTCAATCTGTGACCATTAAAATAATTTTTTCGACCAATATTTGGTTTAATTACATCATTGTTAAGTAAAAGATATCAAATTAAACACTAAATCGCTTTCAATTTGATCAAATATTAAACTTAATAATTGTCAGATCATCATTTTAATCAAGTCGATATCGGGTCGGGTCAATATCGGGTCGGGTCTGGGTCGGGTTCGGGTCACTGATCGTTGGGTTGCGGGTCGCAATATTTTCAGGTCCAATAGGGTCGGGTCGGGTCAGACTTGCCAGCTCTAGGTGGACCAAATGACGGATAAAATAGAGAGAATTATGGGAAAGATTGAATTACATTAAAAATTGTATAATTATATGAGTGGTAAACAATACGTACCATTTATAATAACACTAATTACAAGAGACTTAATCTACCCTAATAAGCTACCGTATCCGTAATACACTAATACATTGCTTATTGTACAAGAATAAGATAACCATAAAATATTTACATGGTAGTATAGGATATTTGAGACCTGGGGCTATTCAATTGTGCGGGTCGGCCGGGCCTGGGTCGGATCGGCATGGAGACCTGGAACCAGCCCGAGATACTGGTGGGGCGGGCCGGGTTAGAGGTGACCCCTGAGGCGGGTCTTGGTTGGGATGCGTTGGGCTTGAAATTTGGGGGCCCGGAACCGGCCCCTATATAAGCGGGATGGGAGACGGGTCTGGTCAAAAGTGACCCGTGTCTGGGTCGAGCTAAACTGACTTTCTTTTACCAAAGAGTTCCGGCGCTGCTAAAATGCAGTACAGAGGATAGAATAACAGTAGCATTATATGAGTTTGTAACAAATGATCCGAAAATGGCGTACCAGCTAACAGAACAGCATATAGACATACAATATCCTTCATCAGAGACAACAAGAACAACATTAAAATGGAAAATAATGCATCGAGCGACTGAACTTCAGTAAAGAATAATGACGCTTTGAGACACAAAAGGATCACAGAAGGAAATAGACATCTGAAAAGATAACCAGCCTGCAGTATAACAACTGAAAATCGCAGGCTATGGCATCGCTACAACAACAACAACAACATCAGAGCCTTATTCCCAAAATGATTTGGGGTCGGCTGACATGAATCATCCTTTGGAATCGTCATAGGTGATCTCAAGAAGCGAAAATATAAAGGAAAGAACAAAAAAACAAAAGTGGAGTGAAATAAAAAACGTAAGAGGGAAACTTTTAGAGAAGAGCTTAAAAATTAAATCGAGAATAAAGATTAAAACGATTTTGAAATCGAAGCGAAACTTAAGATAAGAAGGTTGTTGGTAAAAGAATGTAATAAATCCGAAAAGAACAAAAGGTTTTTTTTTTTTAAAACATTAAATAAAACATCCAATACTAAAAATCCACATGAATCCTTTCCCTCCATTGTGCCCTCTCCATCACCATCCCCTCATGAATCCCGAGGGATCTCATATCATACTCTATCACTCTCATCCATGTCTGTCTCGGTCTCCCTCTACCCCTAGCAACCTTTTCTGTGCCCCAGGTCTCCAACCTCCTAACTGGTGCGTCCATAGGTCTCCTTCTCACATGACCAAACCATCGTAGTCGGTTTTCCATCATCTTGTCCTCTATTGGCGCCACTTTTACCTTCTCCCTAATCACCTCATT
>JAGPOY010002617.1:967-16023 GCA_018983105.1 Silene uniflora | reverse complement strand
AAAAATGTACCAAGTATATAGTAAGATCTCCAAGTGTACCTATTTTATTAGATTAGTACCACTTTTTCTTTAATTTGTACAATAATCTATCAAAAGGTTTATTAAGAGACCGTCTCTAAGGAGATCGACTCTACTTAATAGGAATTAGAATTAAAATTACAGTTAACTCGGTGGTAAGGTTAAATCATGAAAAAAAAAAGTAACAAAAGGACATAACTTATTTAAAACACAAAGTACGTTCATAAATCGCAACAAAGAGTCAACCTAAGCTAAAATCAATCGTATCACGAAAGCATATATCGCGCATACAACCCGGCCAACGGCCGGGCTTGAACACTAGTACTCCTAATATTTCCTAATTTCGGTGGGTCGAATTCATAATATGGTAATATTGTGCTACTATTAGGTTTCCAATTATCGTACTCTTACTCTTATAATAATTCCTATATAAGCCAGCCTCGCTTGTTATCAATAATATTCAACTAATCAAATCTTTCCGGAAGCTAAAATCCTAGGGACCTACATAAACTCCGCTGCCATCGCATCCGTCGCTGTTTTTTAACGTCACGCGACCAACTGCTAGTCGAGATGAGTCATAAGAGGAGTTGGTGCTCTGGCTGTATGAAGTCGACTGATGTTACAACTACTGACGTGGGCTACATATGTTGCACCAACTGTGGGAAAGTTGTTTCCGAAGATATTTACGTAGAGGACGTACAATTCAAGAAGGATGCTTCGGGGCGAGGGGTGTCGGATGGTCGTAATGTGAACTTTGAATCGGAGAATTCGGCTTCCCGTGAAAGGACACTAAATAATGCATATGAATTCATCAAAGAAATGGTTCAGAACATGGGGATTGGTGACGGAGACTTTCTAGCTAACCCTTCCAAGCGATTATATGAAATAGCTGTCGAGAAAAACTTTACGCGTGGTCGTAGAGCTGAGCAGGTTGCAGCAGCGTGTCTGTACATCACCTGTCGGGAAAGAAACAGACCGTTCCTCCTTATTGAATTTTCCGAGTATTTAAGAGTTAATGTTTATGTACTGGGTGCTGTGTTTTTGCAGCTTTGCAAAGTTTTGCATCTCCAAGAACATGCAATTGTTCGGAAACTGGTTGATCCAAGTCTTTTTATTCATAGGTTTGCGCGTGGTTTGTTCGGGGATAAAAGCCCTGAGATTGAGAAAACTGCATTGCGGATAATGACTAGCATGAAACGAGATTGGATGCAGACGGGGAGAAAGCCTAGTGGCTTATGCGGTGCAGCGCTTTATATATCTGCGCTTTCGTATGGTTATAAGATTTCAAAGACTGATGTTATCAAGGAAGTACATATATGTGAACCAACGTTGAATAAACGGTTGATTGAGTTTGAGGAAACGGAGTCTGGGAGCCTTACTATCGAGGAATTCATCCAGAAAGCCGAGGAGATTGAGAAGGACTTTACTCAACATGCTCTCATTAAGGGTAACATGTCGAAAGAAGGTGAATTGCTTTGCGAACATAAGGATACTGACAAACCTCATTTCGCGCATGGATTGTGTGAAGATTGTTATATAGAGTTTGTAAAAATATCGGGAGGGCTTGATGGTGGATCGGAACCTCCAGCTTTCCAGCGTGCTGAGAGGGAGAGGTTGGCCAAGGAACGCGCAGAGGAAAATGCTAAGAATTCTCTGTTGGATAATGTAACAAGGGCGGATGAAGTTGTAGATAGTTTAGGAGGCGTTTCTGAAACGGAAGGTTATGAATCCGATAATTTTTCTGATATTGATGATGCAGAGGTTGATGCGTACTTGCATAACGAAGAAGAGACGGAGTACAAGAAGGTGATCTGGGAGAAGGTTAATTGGGAGTACTTAGAGGAACAAGCACAAAAAGAAGCTGCAGGTCTTCTGAATGTTCCGAAACCAAAAAAGGAACGTCAGAAAAAGAAGACAGATGGAATTGCGCGGACTGCTGCTGAAGCTGCTCATCAAATGTTGAGCAAAAAGAGAGCTAGTTCGAAACTCAACCACGACAGATTGAAGGAACTGTTCGATGATGAGCCTGAAGTTTCTGCTAGCAGCCCAAAGAGGATTCGCACAGAAAGCTTTTCAGAAAGGGGAAACCAAGGAGAGAATGACGAGGATAATGAATACGATGAGGAAATGAAAGCTTATGAAGATTATCAGGATGATCCATACGGTTACAATGAAGAGGAGTATGAAGAGTTTGACGATGGGCTGTTCTGAGTTCTGACAGTCGTGCAGTTGTTCTATCGTAGAAGAATATTGTACAATCAAATTTATAAATGTGGTCGGAGAATTAGTACCTCCGTCGTATAATTCCTTTGATTTGGATAGTATACCAACTAAATTAGCAGGTGTAACAAGTAAACAGGGGCATCTGACGTTCGCAGATTGTATTTTACGTGATTGAGAAGAGTAGCGAGTTTTTTTTTTCTTTTTTTGGTACAAGAAGAGTCGCGATTTCCTACATTTGAAGAACTCACATGAGTACATTGCATGAGAAGAAGATTAATCCTTTAATATAACCAATGCTTGAGATTTTCATTGCAAAATCCAAGCGCAGAAGCGGAAAAATAATACACTTATTGATGTATAAATGGATCCGTTTTACACTACTTTCGTGTAAGGCAGCATTTCAAAACGAACAGCTGAATATAAATATATAATCTCCGAATTAAGTTATGCTGTTAAACTACTAAGCTGATAGTCTGATACTCACTCGTCCGACAGCTATGCCATAGTTATTGAAAGTTTACCATTCTTGACTCTTAATGTCACCCAAACGCTTTTACTATTTATCTCTGAAGCGAATGCATACCGGATGCCAACCCTTGTCAACACAAATGCCAGCGGCGTCCCATCCTTGTATAACTTAACAGCTGTAGGAGATAAGGCCAGTCGCAATTCACCACGGTTCTGCATCCATATCATTATATATCAGTGGCAAACATTGTGTTTTTATCAAAATTAAAGCGATTACATACAGGCTGCAGGTTCAGAAAATGCAATAATAATGCACCAAGAATAGCATACCTGTACACTTTCGATGAGAGTTGCTCTAGAAGTGCAAATACCGTATCCTAGAGAGTTTTTAAATGCGCTGCTACTCTTCGTCTTCCTGTACCTAGTACACTCATCATCCACTAGCCTGCGCTGATCAGGGAAGGAACTTTTAAGACTAGATTCTGTGCACTTGTTAAATCTATGGAAGTATGGAACTAAGAAGCAAAGAGGGCTAATCACACCAATTCAAGTTAAGAAATCGAGTTTTAAGCTGGCTGCTTCCGAAACCACCGTTGAAACTCCACATCAAGTGACACATAGCAGATAAAACATATATCAGAGAGTGAAGACAGCACATACAATAGCAGCAGCAGAGAGACGTCTAGTTTTCAATTTGTCATTCGTATCCTTTCCGGCTTGGCTGAATGCAGCGTCCTTACCACTTTTGTTGACCTGTTTTGCTTGCCACCTTTCCTTTGCGTGTCTGCGTACACCAAGTTGAAATCAGCAGCATAATTATGAGCATAGAGATTGACATTCAAAATAGGGTGTACAGACATGACAAAAAATCAACAGTCATAAGATCTGGCTACCGTGTTTGTGTTAACAATCATCCCTACCTGCACGGACCAGGTCCATTATAACATTATTACTCAAATATGTATATAAATGAACCCCGACTAATATATAAGATTACTTTGATGGTCACTGAGTACGTGTCTGTAGTCGCCTGCAACACCTTTACTGCAAGCTCATAGGCTCATAGCATACAGAATAACATATGACTAGATATGGTTAAGGTAGCCGGTAGCCAAGCCAGCTATTGAAAACACCAGCGTACTATACTTTTTCCGTCAAAACTCAAATTTAACTAAACTTATATGTAATGTTTTGAGTTTTATTGTCATTTTTTAGAGCTTAATGTTTAAGAGAATAAACTCGGAAACTTTATAGTAAGTCATAATTTTTAAAACAAAACTCGAAAACTTTATTATAATGCTCAAAAACTATAGAATTGGAGGTAATACATCAGATGCATACACTTACTGGTCTCCTTGGACAGTTGGACGTAACTGTGTTTTCATCGTCCTACCTTTACCTTTAGGGTATGCCCAAAGCAGCCTGAAAGCCTACGTCATTAAATACAGATTAGCTAAAAAACTTTATGTTGCACATGTTCCTCGCTAGTTAAACTAGTCCTTCCGTCCCAATCATTTGTTTACATTTGATTAAAAAAAAGGTAAACAAATGAATGAGACGGAAATGATAAATTAGTAAGGATGAAGGGAAAAACGGCACACCAAAGTCCCAAAAGGACATCGCTTCAAATTGTGCTTCTGATTCGTCATGTCGAACTAATTAAAAATATTCGCAGCAAAAACACATGTAAATTAAGAATTACTCCTAATTAGCGAAAAAACGAGTGTTCAGATGAGATAACTGCAATTTGAAGAGGGAGGGAGGGAGGGTTTAGTGTACATATGACATGTATAAGTATACAACTTCCTTATAAGACCGTTCTATATCATAAGTCTGACCCGAAAGAATAGGTTTTTAATTGGTTTTGTAAGAAGTTAGGCTTGTCATAGCTCATAAGTACAAATAGTCGTTTTTTAGGAACACAAATTGTTTTGTAAGATAATTTTATCCATAAGACGAGTCCATTAACGAAAGGAAAGCCCAATAAACTACTCAATAAATTCGTAAAAAAATATTTTATTTTGATAACTATAAATTTTATATTGATAACTTGTATATTCAAATTTGTTATTTTTCATTATAAAATGTCCAGTTGCTAAAATAAAATTAAAATATAAAAGGAGGTCAATTGTAATAAATTATTGGAAAGGGGTTCACGTAGAACGGAGAAGTCGTTGAGTCGGTGGTGTTGGTCATGGATGGTGTTGGGTGTTGGCGTTCGGTTGTGAATGTTGGAGGGTACTAGGGAAATGGATGGGCGGGCGAACGGATTTGGTGTACGACGACTTGTTATTAAGCACATAGGTAATAAAAGGCATTCAAGAGCACTTACATCAACCTGATAAATGGTTGTTCTACCTTAATTAACCATAGGTTTTGAGACCTCGGAAATGGATCAGTGCTAAAACTCATGAGGAAAAGTTTTACGACTAAAACTCAACAATAGAGCAATGTATTAAGATGAAGGGTCCATCACATGTCCAATGAAAAGCACAACTCCACTATTATCTTCTCTAATCATAAACATAAACGGATGATCGGCCACAAAATTTTCCGGGTCAGAAATACTAATACTATTAACAGCAACAGCAGCAGTAACAGCAGCAGCTTCAGTTCCTTCCTCGTTAACTTCAATAAACGATTTTTCAAAAATGCTCTCGACAAATAGGTCATGACCAATATATGAGTCTACCATCTCGGTGAGACCACCCGCCTTAAACGGTTTCTCGACCCCTAAGCTCTTAAGAACATTAGATGCTTCAAACCCAAAAGAAATATTAAATTTCGGAAGCCTGAATTGATCCACCTCGACCTTATGTAACTTAAGGTGTTTCTCTAGGAACCCGGGTTGCGAGCTTAATTTCTCCATTAAGCTTGGCAACCCGTCTCTTGCGTGTGGGAGGAAGATATACATGGAAAACTGTCGGTTCAAGTCTAAGCCTTGCTTGTAAGGAAGGCGAACAACTTTGCAATCTTCAAATTTACGGAGAAATTGATGATTTTCGCGACTGGCCATAAAGGGTACTTGAATTGAACCACCATTGAGAAGATGAAAGTCATATGACATTGTTTTGGATGCATCAAATTTGATATTCCATGAACCCTTGAAGCAAAGGGCGTTGGTTATAATGAGTTGGGTTCGACCCGTTACCGAACCATTAGGTAAGACCTGTTTAATTAAGCCATTAGTTTGCTTTTCCGCCCATGAGTTCACCTTAGAAGTCACTTCATTTGCCTACACATTTATAAACGCAACAAACAACAATAATGTTATAGCTCCTTAGGGCCTTTCGCCTTCGATTGGGGTAGGTATTTTCCGAGTTATGAAAAAGGAAAAATTAAACCCTTAACCTCAAAGTGGGTCGGGTCATATAGGGTTTGAGTCAGTTACAATTCATGTCGAGTCATCTTCGTATCGGGTCTTCAACGGGTGGCAAGCCGGGTTGGGTCATTAGCAGGTTAATACTTAATACCAAGTCAGTTTATGAGCATATATTTTGTCTTATGTATTTAGTTTTCGATGGTTAATTTTATGTTTAATCAATATGTAGCGTATTAATTGTAGTTTCAATTGAAAACAATTAAGGCGAGTGTCTGGTCTTATTTACATCATTATTAAGCTAGTTCATTATCGGCTCAACCATCGGATTGGGTCAATATCAGGTCACGAGTCGGGGAAGTATGAAGATTACACCAATGAGCAATGACAAGGCTAGTTGCTCTCTCCCTCTTGAAGGATCCTAAGGATTACCACCATCGTGGCGGTTTATCCCAATTATTTGTTTGTTTTTGATTAAAATACTCGTCTGAATGAAAGAATAAAAAGTCAAACAAATGCTCGAGACAAAGAGAGTATTTTCGTTGCCGTTTAATTTAAGTTGTAAAAGTAGCCTTGAAAAATTTTATCCTCATAAAAAATGTTGTAAAACCGCTGAAATTAACACCAGTAGGCGGTTTTATAATAAAATTTATGTAAAACCGCCTTAATAAATAAATGAGGAGTAATGAAAGAGAGATCATAATACCTTATGGGAAAAGTCAACATTCTTCACAGCGGCCTTGTAAACTCCGTGAACGACCTCTTCAAATGACGGTTTAAGACGAAGCTTGTCATCAACCCAAACCCCATTAACAAACTGCAACCTGGGCCCACCGACGGGGCTACCATCAGCAACGACATAAGATGCGATTTCCGAGGAGAATTTGTTAACCTCATCGATAGATTCCGACTTCAGAAACCCTAGCAACTCTTTACGGGTTAATCCTGAAGACCCAGCCGCGATCAAGCTCAAGACAACGTGGAGCGACACCGGGGAGAATACCAAATTTTGGTCTTTGTATTCTGTTGTTAATGATAAACGGTGTGTTAGCTTCATCCACATGTCATTTTGAGTCGCGGTTTTGTTCTCAGGAGACATGTTATCATTTTCTTGGATAGGTTGTCGTGAGGTCGGAAATAACAACCAAGTTACAAGAAGGAGTAGTAGCAAAGAAAAGATCGGGTGTCGAGAAAATAATTTTGTTACACGGAACGGCATGTCAATGTGTTCTGAATTATGATCATATGCTAAATTTTTTTGTTTAGCAGTTAGCACCCGCGGTGAGGAGATTCGTAAAAAGAATTGTGTTTAATCTATTTATGATTCGGCTAAAAGTATTATACTTGATAGAGGGTAATCAACCCTAAACACCATGAAATCAACTTACCATATACAAAAAGATACTCGGTATGAGATATGATTTGCTAATAATAAGGAAACTAGTTTAGATCCGCGGAAATGCGCGGTTTTTTAGATAGAGATGTTAGAGAATTTAACAATTATATTACTAATATTTAACTTCACCTAAAATTTAATTATAAAATTTATTATTGTTTTTTGAAAGGATAAAATTTATTATTGTTAGGAATATAGTATGGCTAGTGGCGATATGACCTAATATGTCTCGGACAAATTAACTTGTGTATTATAAAATAAATAAAATAATTGTAATTATGATAAATAGTTATGAAATAGTAATAGGAGATAGCTTATCTGAATAAGAGGGATGGTTGTGACGTGACTGAGGTCACTGTCCTAAAGTCAAATATGCCCCATCTGCTACACACGGCCTCAATGGCACTCGACCCCCAGGATTAACACAACCGCCGCGACTTTGGTGTAGGCAAAGACGCACATGAGAGCAGCCAAGAACGTTGCTAGAAAAACCTTAAGGAAAATTTGTATAAGAGAGTTTAGAAGAAGAATGATTTTTTTGTTCTGTCCAAAAAAATGAAGAGCAAAGCCGGTTTATATAGAGGTTCAAGAACTTAAGAATTAACGAAACTTAAGAATCAACGAATTCAAGTTTGTTGGAAAATAAAACGGCTTAAGAATTTACGAAATCAGTATGGATGACCCCAATAATCAATACCGTAGACTGCACCAATCGGTCTTGGAAATTGTCACCCTTTGAACAATCAGAAATCGTTTTTGAGCCATTTATCCAACAATTATTATTACTAATATTTTGTATTAAGAGGTAGAAAAGAGAAGGTTTAACATTTTTACTCCGTATAAAATTGTCATTGTTACTGAAATTAATTTTGTCAACTTTGTTTTAAAAAATATTGTTATCATTATATGATTATATCCACTAAAGTGGTAATATAAACATTAAGTAATGAGTAATAACCTTAATGATTAAGTTAAAGTGTAAGAAAAAATATATTATACGTAAACTTTTCGTGAATACCCTTAACTTGTCATACGTTTGTATCAAGGGTAGGACGTAATTATAGAATTAATTAAAAAGTTTTTATTAAAGAAGTATTCATAACCATCATGTTTATTTTTAAAAATAATAGTAGTAAAATATTTTTATCACATCATTCATATAATATGTCTATTCAAGTTGAAAAAATATTATCCCTTTTTAAATGGCATAGAAGTATTAACAACTCATTTAGGCGGGAAAACTTTATAATTATCCCTTTTTAAATGTCTACTATGAAGTTCCTCATAGATAATAATCAATGTGAAACATTCGTATTCGAGTTAATTTGGGTTCAGGTCGAGTCAACTTTATTCTTTGAATTTGCTTAACAATATACGGTGGGCTAGCTACATCCACACGTCATTTCGAGCCGCGGGAACTAAAGAGACTTGTTATCGTTTTCTTGGATAGGTTGTCCGAAATCGTAAGGTCGGAAGCAACAACAAAGTGACGAGTAAATTTTGTTACACGGAGGGTTGATTTCTATAGAGTGATCATACACCAATCTTGTCATTTTCAGCCGACGGTGTTGTGAAGGTATTTAACTGTTGTGACTTGTGGTGGTGCTCAACATGAGAAAAAAAATATAAAAATGTATAAAATAATAAAAGTAAAAAAAGAGAAATAGAACCATTTACATTGTTAAACAAGGTGTTACAAAAAATTAACACAATAGCATCGTCAAAATGTTAAACCGGCCTACCGCGCGCATGATGCACTCAAATAATAACTATTCACAGATGTAGATCAAAAGGGAAAAAAATAGAAAAAATCCAAAAAAAACTAGCATCCGTCGATACAACAGCCAATACAGTCACTACGACAAAGAATTAGCCTTGGCCATCTCGGGAAAACTGAACGTGAGATGGCGTAGCGCCCCCACATCTCAATGCAGTACCTACCTAAGGCTAAGAAGTTGCCTCAGAACATTGACGGCAAGACCTGGAGAAAAGTTGTCAGGAGACAGCCAAATTATTGGTTTCCTCTTGTGCTTGTTTTATTGCTTCTGATAATTTAGAAGGCGGCCAATACCGGAAAATTGATCTTCCAAGTATGTTTTTGACAGGAAGCGGGCCCCTGCACGACAGATAATTTGAATCAATGTCTGTTGAAGAAAGCTTGCAAAAATCAACTAAGCTATCTCTCTAGTATGAGGGCTGACCACCAAAGGGTTATATTCGGTTGTCAAAATAAGACCCCCACTCCCCCAGCGGCCAACATCTGAGTTTCGCTATATTCAAGTATTCAACTTTCACTATAATTTAAATCTGGCAAAATGTTGAAAGCTATCATAAAGTGCCTAACTTTTAATTTTTGCACACGATCACCAAAAGTCCAAAACAATTGAAACTGCCTATAAAATCATCACTACCAGGCTGGACCCATTAAAACAGTAGATTTCGTAGACGTCGCCTGGTCTATAGTCTATACAACAAGAAAATACACAAATAATGATATAACCGAAGATTATTGATTACCAATTGTGAGAGTCAAAGCTATTGTTGCGATTGTCTCCCATCACGAAGACGTAACCTTCAGGAACAATCTGTTGACCAGAAGCGCGTACATCAGGGTAATGAAGAATGATTTTTTAGTCAAATATTATATGAAAAGCAAGTTAGAGAAGCTTGGGTCATTCATGCTTACCACAGGATCCATCTCATAAGCTAAAGGCTCCAAGATGAATTCTTCATCTTGTACAATGCCGTTAACAAACAATTGTCCATTCTTTACCTGTTGAAGAAGAAATCTCAGACTCGTTAAAATAATGGAGAAAGGTTTAGCACAAATAAGTGTCCCTTATTTCATGTAGGTACTCACTTCTACACAGTCACCAGCCTTTGCGACAATTCTTTTGATGAATACATCCCCAGAAGTATAACCAATTTGCTAAAAAGAACAAATAAACATGTCAATAACTAGAACACCTGCATATAATGAAGAGTACATTAAAAGTTTGATAATTACGGAGTACTAGGAAGGAAGTATTACAGCCTTACAGGTTATGTTATTATGTTCATTAAGCCAAAATATGCGAGTTCAACCCTTGGACTCATTCCAATGTCGGATATTTCTAAACAAGTCTGAGTAACATAGATGTTGTTATGTTCACTATTGGGCGAGTCTTTGTATTGGTGATGAACAGGATGATGTACTTGATATATTCGAAGAAGATTATGTTTTATAAATGACGAAGAGAAATGAAAAGTAGATCTTTGTGAATTGGACCGGGCATATATGATACCTGAAGAATGGGAGGTGCTTTGAAGATAACGATATCAGAAACCTCAGGTTGCCTGAATAAGTATGAGACCTGAAAAATAACACATGATTAACTTTTATAAGCTCTGGCATAAATCAGAGAAAAAAGATCAAGGCATGCTCCAATCAGCTAGAGTGTGTTGCTTTTAAGCAAACAATTTGTAAATCCACAAGACCACAACCTAACGCCGCAGTTTATCCACAAAAACAGAAAACAAAAACGTATCAGTTTCAGTTTCAACTTACACTGTACATTAGGCTCAACACCGCTTAGCTTTGCTTACTACAAATCTGTGTGTACCACCAAATCTTCCTAGCCATGTAACTAACGGCCTACTCGACAGCCGTGATAAAGTATCAAGAAGACAACACCTACTCCAAACCTATTAATCTTCCTAGAAATCCTAGCCATGTAAGTCTTAATCTTACAACAGAAACAATAAATTACATGGAAACGTAAAATGTACCACCAGATCTTCCTAACGATGTAACTAAAAAATTACTGGACAGTGGACAGCTGTAACAAAGTATCAAGAAGACAAGAACTACTCCAACTTATTAATCTTCCTAGCCATAAGTCGTAATCTTACAACAGAAACAATAAATTACACAAAAATGTACTACCAGATCTTACTAGCCATGTAACTAACGAACTAGACAGCAGTGATAAAGTATCAAGAAGACAATAACTACTCCAACCTATTAATCTTCCCAGCCACGTAAGCCTTAATCTTACAACAGAAACAATAGATTACATAGAACTGTAAAATGTAACACCATTGTCAAGTCCAGACTCGAGACTAGCCCAAAAGAATGGAACAATATGACTGAAAGTCCAAACATGATCTTTAATTACAACATTCGCCCATTCATTATCTAACTAACCAGTTACCACTGTATAGTCATACATTCAAATCTGCCATAGACGTAATCACGCAAGTATCCCCATAATTGAACACATTGTATGATCCAAGAGATAACACTCAATTAGAAGATCTCAAGTCAAATGTGTTATGAACATATATACAATTTCACTAAACATTTGTTACAACTAGTCCTCCTAACTAACAAACAACAACAAAGCTACTCAATAGGAGTACTTTACAAACTATGGCAAATGAACATCATTCCGAGTTCATTCATTTCAGTAAATGTGTTATGAGTAGCACTCCCTCCATTCCAATTATTTGTTTGCTTTTGATTATAATATTATAATACTCCTCATCAAGCAAAATATCGACAAAGCTAATCCCCTACTTCTATACAAACTATACAGCAGCCTTAGGCACATGAAAATGGTGATCAAACTTGTACAGAGTTAATTCAAATAAGACCGTTGCACGTATACAATGAATTCATTTTCATGTCATATAGCACTTGTAGTACCTCATGTCCTCATTTTAAATGAGGGTAAAGTGCGCATACAACGATCTCCCACAAGACTACATAATTCTCTCTTATAAGCTCTTACAATCAACTACACGTATAGATTATCATAAAACCGTTTCATATATACCTTCTCAGCCAACAGACTATATAGTTCTCCACTCATATGCTCTAACAACCAACTATGCGTATAGATTATCATAAAACCGTCTCATATATACTTCTTGGCCAAAAGACTATCTAATTCTCCTCTTACAGGCTCTAACAATCAACAATTCGTATAAATTATTATAAAACCGTCTCATATATATACCTTCTCAGCTAAAATACGATCACCAACGTCAAGAGTAGGCGCCATAGACGCTGAGGGAATCGACCTCGGCTCTGCCAACGACGAACGATACAGTAAATTAACCGTAGCAGCTGTAGCAACCGCCTTCGCATCCTCCGACGAAAAATTAAACAATTTCGACATCCAACCGCCGCTCCCAATCATATTCACATTCTCCCCAACCGCCACCGCCTCCGCCACACGCTTCTTCTCAAAAACAACCTTCTCCTTCGAAACCGCCACCGCCTCCGCCACACGCTTCTTCTCATAAACAACGTTTTCCTTTGAAACCGCCACCGCTTCCGCCACCCGCTGCTTTTCAACCACAACATTCTTCTTCTTCGAAACCGCCACCGCCTCTGCCACTCGCTGCGGTTGCTGCTGCGGCTGCTTCTCCGAAACGACGTCGTTTTTACTCACTACACGGCGTCCATTTCCACCTCTATCGACATCGCTGGTACTGGATTTAAGCAATGCAGGCTCATTACACGGCATCCATTTCCACGCGTGTAAAAACGGTACAATCGACGCGCCACCTCGCATCGGCGAAACCGACATTAAACCCGAACCTGATCCTGAACCCGAACCGAGAAGTCCGGTTGATCGAACCAAAGCGATCAAACCGGACGCAATCGGACAACTACCACTATCGGCGATTAATTCAGCGACGGCGAGTACACCAAACGACGTCGTTTTTCGATTAGAAGCATAGTTCCGATTCGATGTCGAGGTCTGATTAGTTTTATCCGGGTTGAGAGTCGGGTACGGTTTGAAGAGGAGTTCATGGATACAGCGAGAATTGGTAAGGCGTTGGTGTGCTAGGGCTGCGGAGAAATTGACGGTGTATCGGATCGCCATTGTTGGGGAAACAAAGACGAAGAAGAAGGAAAAACCCTAGAGATTGGAGAATTCAAATTGATTTGGGGATTTTTTTTATTTTGTTGTTGTTGTTCTTCTCCCAGGTGAGAGGAGAGAAATTGGTGGAGAGAAGTTGGGTGAGGGTTCACAGTTTCACACAATGTGGGAGATTTACTGACCACGGACTTTTTGTGGAGTAACTAATTACGGGTTACACATGATTTCACTTCAACAGAGTAAGACGATTTTACGATTAGTTATTGCGTAAGATTTTCTTATTTTTGGAGAGAAAGAGTCAGGATAGATAGAGTAGGTCACTTATTAAAATGGTTGATAGTCATAAATAGACCTATTGTGGGCTTTGGGCGAGTTAGGGTCGGATCAGACCAGCGCGGAGCCATGAATGTCAGGGGTTGGGTTGAAGTCGAGATATTTGGGCAAAATCGGCCCGAGAATAATATTTTTCTATTTTGAACGGGCTTGGCAGACTAAGCTATATTTTTCAGTCCCTTAACCTACCCGGGCAATGAACGGACTGCACACGGGTCGGGTGGGCTAACAAAAGGGTGACCCCACAACATAGGCGAGTCAGGTCGGGCAAGCGATGTTGGTTAGTTTGCGTTATTATGAAAGGTGATGTGAAATAAAAGTTTTATTTCCGACAATAAAAGGAAGTGAAAACACACATAAAGGAACGCAAAAAGAATCGCTTGATGATTAAATTATTATAAGATCGTCTCATGTCTCCTTAAAAACTAGTGTATGAAGTTAGACCTTTTTATTTCGTAGTTGCTCTTCACAATACGTTTTCTAATTAAATCATTAGTTTTCTTGGTGGATAAAGATAATCCTAACTTGCTATTTGAAGATCGAAACATTTTGCCATTTTCTTGTCAAAAAGAATAAAATAAATTGAGGTAATAAAAAGAATTGATGGAAGGGGTCAAAGGAACAAATTAAACGAGTGGATGCCGTAGAAAGAGAAGTTTGAGAGAGAAACACTCTCAATTTCTTAGAAAATGAGATCTGGAAAATTTGTTTCCATCTCTTCATAGTCCTTCTCCTTCATGTCTCCTCTTTTTTCTGTATCTCCATAACCATCTCTTTCCCTTTTCTTCCCACTTGGTTGTGATGTTTGATGGTCTTTTTTCAGTCCTTTTTATTGAATATTTTCCGTCTTCTTTCTTGAATTATTTCTTCTTATAAATGACTAGACTTTGATTTACTCTCCATTTTAGCCTAGGAGAGTTTATCATAGTCATTTGTCTTGATTAAAGAAGGATAAATTCAAGAATTCAAGAGCAATATTTCATTTGTTGATGATAGAAATGAGGTTGGAACTTTTATTTTTTTTTGGATTTCTATTGAAATCAGAAAATGATTTCTTCTAAATCTAGAGTTTCTTCATTATAGTATTTTTTAAGCACAACACCATGTCCTCTTTTTCCTGTCGGAACTAGTCTCCTTCACCTTGGATTTTGGAATCCTCCTTGTTTTAGAAGAACAAAATCAGTGATTAATGGCTAGCCCAATGTGTTGATGAGATCAACTGTTCATTTTCTCAAATTATTTTGGGATTTTGGCTTTGGTTTGTTCTCTTGCCTTCTGCAAATGTGGCGTGTCAAACTGGGCAAATCCCATGTATTTCCAGGGGAGAAATTGTTACCATTTATTATGTTTTTTACTTAGTTTATCATTCTTTTTTCTTTACTAGGACTTTGGGGTGACTCTCTTCTTGTTTGAGAGCTTCCTTTTC
>JAGPOY010002616.1:22664-32938 GCA_018983105.1 Silene uniflora | reverse complement strand
TCAATAGTCTAACTGCGTCGACTCAATTAGGCTATTACAGTTATATGCAACAAAACATCATAGATCTTATAAGCGCAACCTAATACGATTGCTATCCTAGCATAACATGGGTCACCTAAGTCCTAGCAAGGGAATTAGCTACGCGAAAATAACATAAGAGAAGAAAGATAAGAAATACCGATTAAAAATAAGGGAATGATTGCAAAGTTGAATCCGGAAAAAGTAGAACAAGCCGCGGAACCGGAGCTGCCTCCATCCCAAAAGTGAATGTATGATAATATTGGCGTGCAAGCCTTATTTATAGTAAAAACATAACTCACTAAAACCTAATTAACGAAGCAGGCCAAGCCCGTCAGAGATTTTTGCTCGATCGAGCACTTAGGGCTCTCGATCGAGTGATTATCTTCAGCATTCCTCTCGATCGAGGTCTTGACTTCCTCAATCGAGAAACTCTTCCTTGGCCATCCCTCGATCGAGCACAGGACAGCTCGATCGAGGTCTTCTTGACTTCTAAACCTCTCGATCGAGCATAGCAGGAGCTCGATCGAGGACTTCCTCTTGGTTCCAGCTTGTGACGACTCTCAACTTGGCTTTTGACTTGATTATAGGACGGTTTCACGCTTCCCAATGCTCGAGTTAGTAGCTCCGACTCCCCCATCTCCTAAATGTGCATGCTCAGAACAGTTTTGGCTCGATTTCCACTACTTCACAGCTTGTACCTACAAAATAGCAATAGAAGTACAAAGTAGCATATTCGGGGCATAAAGCGACATAATATCATTTAAATGACATAGAAATGCGTGCATAGATGGATCGTAAAGTCTATATAAAATGCACGCATCAGAGATGGAGAGTGCCTTGGAGGTAGTCCATTGTCCGGATAAACTCAAGGTAGAATAAGCTGCGTTTTATCTTCGCGACGAGGCTAGAGCATGGTGGAATGGAGTCAAAGAGGAGGCACGCTAGTACTATCAAATGAATGGGGGAACTGCTATTCCGTGCACTGAGTTTAAGAAGGCTATGAGAAAGAAGTTTGTTCCGGAGCACATTCGGAATAAGATGCGCATGGAATTCACGAACTTTCGCATGACTGATAGCATGACTGTCACTGAGTATCATAAGAAGTTTGTTGAACTAGCAAGGTACACTGAGGACTTGGAGCTAACTCCGGTGGGACTAGCTCTTCGCTTTGAGCAGGGCCTATCGCTGAAGATCATGGAAAAGATGCAAGATGGGCCTCTTACAGAATTGGCTGACTCGTATTAACGGGCACGTAATGCTGAAAGGATGGTCGACTTGACCAAAGAGACTAGAGAAAAGCTGATGCAAAAGAGGAAAGCTGACAACGAGGGCAATGGAGGGTCTGGATTCAAGCGTGATAATTACAACCAGTCTCAAACTTATTCTGGAGGATCCGGGTTTAGTAATGGCTCGTCGTTCGGAGGCCGCGGAGGTCGTACTAGCAGTGGTAACTCAGGGCCACTATGTTACAACTGCGGGGGTACTGGTCACAGGAGGTTCGAGTGCACTAGTCCTGGAGGCTTTGGCTTCCAGAAACCGCTATAGGGTCGCTACTCTCGGGCACCGGGACAGAGCATGGCAAGCAACGGACCGGGAGGCTCACGGTTCAACCATGGAGGACAGCCGAATAGCCACAACAGTTATTTCAACCGTGAAAATGGGGGTAACTTTTAGCGGCAAGGAAGTGTCAACAACCAGAACTCGGCAGCGAAATCCATTGCACCGGGAAGCACGGTCCAAGGAGGGGGTCAGAAGAGCAGTGGAAAGCTGTTTATGATGGATAAGTAGGCTGCAACGGAGGATCATCAAGTCGTCATGGGTACTTTTCTTATCAGTTGTGTACCGACTTTTGTTTTGTTTGACTCTGGAGCTACTAATTCTTTTATTTCTAAGAGTCACGCCTTAGCGTTGGAGTTAGTTGAGTATGAGTCTGTAAAGGATGATGTTTTTATACCGTCGGGAGAGTCTGTGTCTTGTGACATAGTGTATAAGAATGTATCGTTGGTCATAGGACAAGTTAATCTTCCGGTCGACTTGTTAGAGTTTTCGTTAGATGGATTCGAGGTGATTGTCGGGATGGACTGGTTGAGTAAATATAAAGCTAGCATTAGTTGTCATCAGAAGAAGGTGACTTTGTGGAGTCCAACAGGCGATAGGGTGTCTTACCAAGGGTTTGTGGTCAAACCCCGATTTAAGTATATTGCAAACATTAAGTTGAAGTCGTACTTGAGAAAAGGGTGTCCCATGATTTTGTGCCATATCTGGGGTGACCGATCGAAAGTACCAGTAGCAAAGGAGATACCAGTTGTAAAGGAGTTTGGAGATGTTTTTCCCGACGACATTCCTGGACTACCGCCAATGAGAGACATCGACTTCAATGTGGAGCTGAAACCCGGAAAGGGACCTATTTCTAAGGCTCCGTACCGTATGGCACCGAAGGAGCTGGAAGAATTGAAGATGCAACTCGATGATGTTTTAAAGAGGGGATCCATACGACCTAGTGTATCGCCATGCGGTGCACCAGTGTTATTTGTCAAGAAGAAGGATGGTACTATGCGGCTATGTATCGATTACAGGGAGTTAAACCAGGTGACATAAATAATAAACACCCTTTCCCACGAATTGATGATTTATTTGATCAGTTGAGTGGTGCTGGGGTGTTTTCTAATATTGACTCGAGATCGGGTTACCATCAGCTGAGGATTCGGGATGAAGATGTGCCGAAAACAGCTTTCAGATCGAGGTATGGGCATTATGAGTATGGGGTGATGTCGTTTGGGTTGACAAATGCACCGGCAGTGTTTATGGATCTGATGAATCGAATCTTTAGTCCTTTTTTGGATCTGTTTGTGGTAGTTTTCATCGACGACATTCTGGTATATTCTAAGACTAAGGAGGAACATGCTCAGCATTTGCGATTGGTTTTGTAAAAGCTACACGAAAACCAATTGTATACTAAGATTTCCAAGTGTGAGTTTTGGCTCAAGAAGGTATCATTTATGGGTCATATTATATCAAAGGAGGGTGTTTCAGTGGATCCTGCAAAGATTGAGGTCATTTCTAAGTGGAGAGCGCCGAAGAATGTGGCTGAAATTCGAAGCTTCTTGGGTGTTGGGTTTGGCAGGCTACTACAGGAGTGTAAGATCCCTGAAAAAATCTCCTTTTTCGAAAATAAGTAAATAGATGGAGTCGCCGGTAGGTTTTATAAAAAAACGTACAAAAATAATTTTAACGGAAAAGGCCTCTTTTGATCCCTGGAATGGGGACTGATCCGTCACTCCGGCCTAAACCATAGATTGCGGATTCGGGGGTAAAGGTACGGTGAGGGAAGGTGTTAGGCACCCGCACCGCCCATCAAACTGACGGCCTCTACTATTTATTTGTAATATTATATATTTGACGAAATTTAAGACGAAAAGATTATAAAACAATTTTATACAATTATTTACAAGAACAAATTAACTAGGTTAGTGTATATACAAATAATATGATAAAATAAAGAAAAATAAGTAAAAGAGAAATAAAAAGAGTAAAGAAAACTTATTTGAATCTGGTACCCTCAGGCCTATGTGGATTTTGACTATTAATGAATCTTGACTTTGTCGTAAATTATTGGCCCTTATGCGCTTATATGAAAACTGGGACGATTTATTGTAGGGTGGTTAGATTTGAAACTGGAATAATATATTTGAGACGATGTATAAGAGTAGAATTTTTGGATCTGATGTGTGTGGCTCGTATTATTTGTGTAGCTGGTCTTATTCTCGTCTGTGCGTCCATTATTTATAGTGTGCTTTGGATTGAAATTCACTACAATTAGGAAACTCATAAGATAAACTTTCATATTTTGTTTTGTTATTCCCAAAGAGGCGTCTTTTCTACGGCCTTGTACTCATCAAAGTATATGGCGTAACAAACAAAGTGGTTGCCAGCTAATGTCAAAGATTTATTTGATCAAGGAATTACCACTAGGATACGTACACTCAGTTTTCTCTTCTATCTGCACTTGAACACTTATCAGAACATGCTTCGATCCAATCGTAAGAATTATGGGCTTTTATTTGCTTATGAGTTTTGGGTTTGTATTATTAAATGGGTCGATTTTTACAAGTCATGATATGGAACTTTATTTCAATTTTATAATGTATTTTTGAGAGTGTAATCGTAAGATATATATATATATATAGTAATGAAATGGGCAGGGTTAGAAATAAGTCTGAAAGTGGTTTCCCATTTATTATTAACGGTTTTATGCCGTAGAATGCTAAAATAGGCTGAAATGGAGATGGAAGGTTTAAGGGTGGTTTTGTGTTATTTTAAGTAATTTATGGGGAAATATGCGTAAAGAGCCTTTAATTATAACATTGTCAATTTCCATTTAGTCATTAAATAGTAGCCTCATCATCGGGTACCCTTAAGGCTAGTAGACAACTTTTGGGTGTCTACAGGGAGATTTGTTAAGGATTTCTCAACTATTGCTAGACCTATAACAGCTCTGATGAGAAAGGAGAATCGTTTCGTTGGGATGAGAGTTATGAAACGGCGTTCCAAACATTAAAGGAGAGTTTGACCACGGCTCCTGTCCTAGCTCTACCGAATAGGAATGAGAATTTTGAAGTATACACCGACGCATCGAAGAATGGGTTGGGGTGTGTGCTAATGTAAGATTGGAAGGTGATCGCCTATGCTTCGAGGCAACTGAAGTCGTATGAGGAGAATTACCCGACACCTGATTTACAGCTAGGTGCGGTTGTATTTGCTCTAAAGATTTGGAGTAATTATCTCTATGGGGCAACCTTTAGAGTGCTTTCGGATTACAAGAGCTTGAAGTACATCTTTACCCAAAAAGAGCTCAATATGCAACAGAGGAGGTGGATGGAGCTCATAAGGCACTATGATATGAAGATTGAATATCTCGAAGGGAAAGCTAACGTGGTGGCGGATGCACTGAGCCGGAAAAGTATACATTCCCTATGTACTTCTTTGTCTTTAATGCAATTAAAAGATGAGGTGAGTAAGATGGGAATCTTCATGATTCGCAAGGGATATGGAACTAGCAGTTTGACAGTAGAGCCGGAGTTCTTTGATGATTTGAGACAAAAGCAACTTCTCGATCCTAAGATTGTGGACTGGAAAAAAAAAGGTTGATGAAGCTAATATGGTGAGATTCTCGATTCATTCGGATGGAAGTTTGAGATACGATGGTAGATGGTGTGTGCCAGCTGATGACGAGATGAGAGAAACAATTATGAAAGAGGTAAATTGTACTCCATATTCTATTCATTCTGGTGGCGATAAATTGTATAAGCACTTGAAGAAGACTTTCTAGTGGCCGGGGATGAGAAAGAGTGTGGCGGAGTTTGTGGCAAAATGCTTGACTTGTCAAAGGGTTAAGGGGGAGGAGCGAAGACCGCGAGGAAAGATTCAGTCACTTGATGTACCAGAATGGAAGTGGTAGTCGATCTCTATGGACTTCATTGTTGGTTTGCCGCGCACAGTTCAAGGTAATAATATGATTTGGGTGATTGTGGACCGACTGACCAAGTCAGCTCACTTCATTCCAATGAAAGACACGTGGAGCAAGCTACAGTTAGCAAATAGCTATTGTAATTGTTTCGGACAGAGATGCTAGGTTTATTTCGCTATTTTGGCAAGAGTTGCAGGAATTGATGGGAACCACCTTAAAGATGAGCACTACGTTCCATCCGGCGACCGACGGGCAGACTGAACGCACTATTAAGACCTTGGAGGACATGTTGAGAGCTTGTGTCATGGAATTCGGAGGCAGCAGGGAAGATTGCATGGATTTGATTGAGTTCTCGTACAATAACAGTTATCATACTAGCATTGGCATGGCACCGTTCGAGGCATTGTATGGTCGGAATTGTAGAAGTCCGATTTGCTGGGATGATAGTGCTGAAGCGACTGTGTTGGGACCGGAAATGGTTCAAGAGATGGTGGAACATGTCAAGATGATCCGGCAGAAAATGAAAGTAGCTCAAGATTGGCAAAAGAGTTATACGGATTTACACCGTAGAGCGGTAGAGTTTGCAGCTGGGGACAAGTTACTTTTGAAGGTGGCACCGATGAAGGGGGTGATGCGATTTGGAAATAAAGGGAAGCTAAGTCAGAAGTATATTGGACCTTACGATATTCTTGATCGGGTGGGAGAGGTAGCCTATCGGTTGGCTTTACCTGCGGCACTGGATCGGGTACATAATGTCTTCCATGTGTCGCAACTAAAGAGGTATGTACCGGATGTTGGTCATGTTTTAGAGGTGGAGCACATTGAGTTGGATGAAGCGTTGACTTACGTTGAGACACCAAAGGAAATCCTGGATCGCAAGGTAAGGAAAACGAGGAATGGTGAAACCAGCCTAGTGAAGGTGTTATGGTCAAATCATAAGGTAGAAGAAGCTACATGGGAAGCGGAGGATGCTATGCGAGAGAAGTATCCACATCTTTTTTACCAGGTATGTTTGGTTACGGGGACGTAACCTATTTCTTTTAGGGGGTAGGAGATTATGAAAAGCGGTTTATGGGACAAGTTTTATGTCTATATCGAGTTGTTTTTAGTTTTATTTGCAAAATTTGGGTAGTTGTGTTAGCCAAGTTGAAGCGGTAGGTCTTGTTGTTGTTTTGTTGGTCGAATAATAAGCATAAGTTGTGAACTTCGAGGACGAAGTTCGTTTTTTAAGGAGGGAGGATGTAATACTACGCAATTCTGACTGTCAGTAGCTCGGCTGAGCTGAGAGTGGCTCGACCGAGCTGAGCTACTGACAGGTCAGTTGCTGTTGTCTGATGTTTTTACAGAGAGTTTGTTGAGTGATTACTCGACCGAGCCAGACTTGACTCGGCCGAGCTGGTGCTAGATCGGTCGAGCTGGTAGTAGCTCGGCCGAGCCGAGTGGTCTGACGGGTTTTATTTCCAGTTTTGAGTAAAGTATATAAAAGAGAGGAAGTTGGTTTTAATCATTTTCTATCACTGTTAAAACCATTTTTGAGAAAAAAGACAAACTACGTACACTGCAGCCTCTCTTCTACATCAATTGCATCAAAGGCTAGGGTTAGATCTACGCGAATCGGAGATTAGATCTTGTTGGTAAGCAATTTATTAATGTCATAATTTCTCTATATTGTTTATGAACCCTAATTAGTTAGATTTGGGGGTTTTGGTGAGTAGTATTAATTGTATGATATGATGTACTAGCTGACGAATTCGTAGAGGAAGGTTTCTGCGATGGATTGATTTGATGTGTTTGCGTTTGAAGGGATTTGCGAATAAGGTAGGATATTCCTACTCAGTTAATTATATATAGCTTTAAGACGATATGATATGATTGTGTTGTTGGCTTCGTATTGTGATTGATTGATTATCGTATATTGTTGGATTGTTGTTGATATAATTGATTGATAGTAGATTGGTTCCGGCTGAGTGGGTCACTGTAACACCCCCATTTATCCAAGAGCCTTAATTAGGCCTTCCTAGATAAATAGGAGAGTTACCATCTCGGTTTCCCGAGGTAGCGAATAACAAAGATAAACAAACCAAAGTACTTTAAATTAAAACTTTAGTGAATAAAGGTTTCTTTACAACTTAACCAAACTATATAAACCGAAATTACAAAACATCTCGCAGCGGAATTAAAACAAAGTGAATAACATTATAGTACTAAGTGATCTAGACTTCTAGATAGTCTCGGCCAATTCCTCACGCATCCTCATAAGCTCCCAAGTCAGCTAACTCAACTCAAGCACCTGCAAGTCTGCTCCCCATTATGGTTCATCACAGGTGTTCACGAATACACGGTCAACCCCGCGGTTGAGTAGGAAAACTAAACAATGTATAAAATAACAAAACCTGCAAACATCCAGTAATATACTTTTACATAGTAAACAATCCTTCACACCATCCACCTCATAACGGCACACAGCCACTACGGGACACACAGTCCACACCAAGACACACAGTCTTCTGGACACACAGTCCCGCCTCAGACACACAGTCTGGATACTCCTGGACACACTGTCCACTCCAAGACACACAGTCTAATGGACACACAGTCCCGCCTCAGGTCCACGGCCCTTCCACATCCCCGTGCCTGGTCCAACAAAACTCATCTCCCAACTCGAACAACAATAAAATACAACAAGATAATAACAATTTCACATTATATAGAACTCACAAGAATAATCCATTTAACCCAATATGCCAAACAAGAAATACGACAATAAGAATAACATTCGATTGAGTAGTTTCCTACCTTTTCAGCAAATCCAATTAAGCAGCTCAAATTATAAAGCGGACGAATTCGATTATAAATCCTTCACAATCCCGTCACCTAAATAAATAATAACAATTACAATTACTAGCTAAACTAATTATATAAAATTAAACTAATTATTCATTAACCATATTAATTCTAATACTACGTGAATTACTAATTAAACCCGTCTCAATCATTATATAAATTCCGTCTTAAAACAAACCCGTGTTAATAACCCAAGTAAACCCGTCTAACAATAATTAAACCCACTTCAAATTCCCCCCAACTAATCATCAATCGTCTCGTGTGTATAACCCCACAAGTAACACCCATAACCCAACGACAATAACAACCTACGACACAACCAACTCAGCCTCCACACGCCACCACCCTTCGCACCACCGCTACCCCACATAGCCATGGTCACCACCACCCAAGACCACCACCATGCTTGATGTCGTGTCGTTATAACACCAAAAATAAAAAACCTAAGGACTACTAACTAGAAGCTAGTGGTAAATAGGGTCGATCCCACAGAGAGGCAGGTATTTCTATTTAAGCATTTTTTCTGTATGTCACAATACTTGGGGGTTTGTAGATTGTCTAACTAAACTAAAGATTAAGGGAGAAATAAACTAGAGTAAATCAAGAGAGAAGGGAGCATGCGAAGGAAGTCGGTCCACCGTGTCTTCTACAGCTAGGGTTTAATAGGTCGGTCAATTTGTTGGTAGGAAGGACTGGATCGTCACCTTTCGGTCCTTAAACCCGACTATATCTTTCGATCTAAAGTCGTCCTAAGGTCAATCTTACTTAACTTTCATCCTCATAAGATCTAACTTATCACAATTAAACAAGTCTACCCTTCCAATCTTTCGATCTAGGTCGGGGTTAACTACACGTACGGTCTCCTGCGTGCACTCAATCAACCGAAACAACAATTGGTTTGTTTAATCATAATTCCTACCTAAAACTGACCTAACCCGTTATACCCTAGCATGCATCGACACGGTTTCCCTCATCCTCGCATACTAGAGAATTAGCTACGCATGTTCAAGGTAACAACGCAAATAACTAATGAAAACATATTAATCATAATAAACGAGTAAAGAGTTAAGGGAAAGAAGAGTACGAACTCGTGCAATCCGGCATGAAGAACGTAGGATTCCAGATCTCGAGTGTAAAACGTAAGAGGCAAGAAAAGGGAAAAGAAAGAAAAACAGTAAAAGATTAAGAATTTAGGGTAGAAAATTGATAATTCCGGTTGTCCAAGATGTTCTAAATCTGAAGACTTTGACATGCTTTTATAGTAAAGCATGCATGTCTTTTATTACAATACGGACTTTCCTAACGTAGCTAACCCTAATAAGCTCTCGATCGAGTACTTATGGTTCTCGATCGAGGTAGTGTCTCTAGCAGTCTCCTCGAACGAAGAGTGAGGCTTCTCGTTCGAGGCCTTCTCCTTGTAGCTTCCTCGATCGAACACAGGGCAGTTCGATCAAGACCTCCTTCTTCTCGAGTCCTCTCAATCGAGCACAGGACAGCTCAATCGAGGCTTTCAGCTCTTCCAGTCTACTTGGTCCTCGTCGACTAAGGTCTTCGTTGGGTCGACGACAGGCTCTATAGCTTGAGTATCTTCTTTTGTGTGTCCATCTCTTGAAATGCATCTTTTAGGCTCGAAATGCTTGGTTTTGCTACATTCCCGCTTATATCTGCGAAATAGCAATACAAACGCAAAGTAGTCTATTCGGGGCATAAAGCGATATAAAACCACTTATAAATACATAAATACGTGCCAAAAAGGGACTGTAAAAGTCTATATAAAATGCACGTATCAAAATTCCCCAAACCAAACATTTGCTTGCCCTCAAGCAAACCATGCAACTAAGGACTTAATGGAAAGGAATAAACTCAGAGCTAATACTAGTCATGGCCAAACCGTTTTAATGCACTGCAAATTTATACATACCATGAAATAATATTGGACGTT
>JAGPOY010002616.1:6664-21180 GCA_018983105.1 Silene uniflora | reverse complement strand
ACCTAGTAAACCCTAGCTGTAGAAGACACGGTGGACCGACTTCCTTCGCATGCTCCCTTCTCTCTTGATTTACTCTAGTTTATTTCTCCCTTAATCTTTAGTTTAGTTAGACAATCTACAAACCCCCAAGTATTGTGACATACGGAAAAATTACTTAAATAGAAATACCTGCCTCTCTGTGGGATCGACCCTATTTACCACTAGCTTCTAGTTAGTAGTCTTTAGGTTTTTTATTTTTGGTGTTATAACGACACGACATCAGAAATGATCCTTATTTTCAATATGATGGTTGCACAAAAGACAATTAGATGGGACATTAATATGACTTTTAAGAAGTCTGCCTTTCATTGGGAGGCCATCTACACAAACTTTCCAAAGGAAAAAATTTAACTTTGGAGGAATATTCAATTTCCAAATCCAGTGAAATTTACATTTTTCAAGACTTTGATTGAACAAACCTTGTGCTAACCTTGTGCTAACCTTGTGCTAACCATCCAGTGAAACAACTACATGTTAGATATAGACTCTTAGTACAAAATCGGTCAAAATACATGCGTCAAATTCTGTTTCTATCCTTTTGTATTTACTACGAAATCTAAATCAAGTTAGTTTTTAATTAGTTTATCCTATTTTAAACTAGGGCGGTGCCGAGTATTGTTACCACCCTAATTCGGTACTACTCGGTGGCGCCCTATTGCTATCCTTGTTTTCCTATTCTAATTTCTATTCGGTTTGATTGTAACAACCCGTAAATTCTAGCTTACTTGGTGTTCTACTCGATCGAGTAGATGTCACTCGACCGAGTGGATTAGTCACTCGACCGAGTGACTTTGGGGATTGTGTTTCCAAGTTTTTGACGAAGTTCCACTCGATCGAGTGGGAACTTACTCGACCGAGTGCTCGGCACTCGACCGAGTGAACGCTTCAGTCGACCGAGTGCTGGGTCGCTTTCAACTAGAATTCGCGTGAATGTTTGTCCTTTTCCTAAACTATGATTATTGATCCATTTGACTCTCAAACGAAGAATTTTCCCTCCCAAACACCCTCGTTTGTTTACCTTACCCTCACCTACCATCTCCATTCACTCAAACACAAACCTTGGAAGAATAAGAGCATATTGGGGGATTATCTTTGTTCATCTTGTTCATCAAATTTGTAGGTAAGTTACTAATCACTTTGCTAACCTTTTTCCTTTGTCAAACCCTAATTTTATTATGACACCATATTAGGGTTTTGGGGAGTAAGTGGAATTTAAGGAGGATGGTTAGTAGATTATGTTATAATTATGTAGTAATGGATGATTATTACTTATATGTAGGAAGCTTTATAGAGGAGCATTTCTAGGATTTATCTTGAGGCTTAAGAAGATCCTAAGGTAGAGAATCCCTCCCTACCAGCTTCAATAATATGGATGTTTTATTGATTATGTTGTTTGTTAGTAATTACATCACTAGATTGCATTATAACATGATTAGGGTTTAATGTGTTCAAGAGGAAATTACATGTTGTTGAGATTGTAAAAGATGGGATTTATGTTGTTAAAATGAGATGCATGATAACATGTAATTTACCTTAAGACAAGTGAAATTAACGGTTTAATGATAAGATGGTAAATTCGGAAATGTTGTTATATGCCTTAGTCTTGTTGTGATGTTTTAATCATTGTTAAGCCGAATTGTGATGTTGTGATGAGATTGTTGTTGTTGAGGAGACGGAAGGCGGTTGGGAGACCGTCTTCCGCTTGGGCCGCCCTTTGGAGCTTCCCACTCCAAAGGGGATGTGCACATTGACGACTTCAGGATGGAGGGGCTTGCGTGGTTGAGACGTAACGCCCGGCGGGGGATCCAAGTCGCTCTCGGGCCCGGTACCACCGACGTCTTCGGAGTACTATGTTGTAGCGATGTTGTAACGTGTTCTTGACATCGGTTGTTGGAGGCTTTGGTTACCGATTGGTTTGATTGCGTGATTTTATATCCGTTTCATTATGAAGAATTCATATGTTAGAGTAGTAGCATTTTCATAGAACATTTGTATTGTTAAAGCTAACCTTGTTTTCAATGTATGTGGTGAACCATATCGTGATTTCCGCCCATATGGGGAGCAGTTGACAGGTTGGCGTGGATGTTTGAGTGCGTGAGCTTGGGGAGCGGTCCATTTCCGTCATCTTAGAGTGTCGTAGCTTTTGGTGTCTAGACTTTGAACACTAGTACTATTTTCGAGGTGACTTTGTACCCCTTGTTGAACTTATAACCTTTGAGACTCCACCTTTTATATTTATGTAAGACTTAACTTGTTTAATTATCTCGTCTTCTATACTTATGTTCGCACTACAACCTTGAGAAATCAAGTATGTGATGCCCTCAAGGGTCGGGTTGACCCAATGGAAGGGATCTGACATTTGGGGGTGTTACATTGATGCCCGGCTACGCCCGAGCTACTTTACTTAACATTTAAATTTTATTTTCTATGAATTATGATTCGCTAAATTTGGTTCGTAGAGACATTTACAGTTTATATCTTGAAATTATGATGAAATGTAAAATTAATCGACAAATACATGTATTGTGACTACTATTACTTTCACTTCTCCCGCCGTATTATTTTTTCTTTCACTACTCCCGCATTCATTATTATTAATTTTACTACTCTTGTTGCTGCTAGTATGACTTTCACTACTCCCTTTCTATTATTGTTGCGGTTACTACTCACATGGGTAGCTACTAATTACTGTCATATTAGTTGATTATCTAGTTGTATTAGAGTTACATATATTTAAATAAATCTGAAATATTAGATTAGAATATTATTTAAGAGCAATCATTATCATTATTATTTACTAATTAAATTACAAATCAAAATAATTATGGAATATTATATTTTTTTTATGGAAATCTAGCTTGATTTATTTACCGTTAATAGTTACCAAAATATATTATGTAATTATTTTATCTTATTACGACAACTCTTTCACGCAGAACGAGGCTAAGTATGGGACCAGGCTCGGCTCGAGAGAAGACGACTACTTACCATCTCTACAAATAGCAAAATTGCTCTTGTGTTAATGTATGTCGTCTTCGTGTTCTCTCTAATCTGACAATATCTCTTATTTATATTTTCTAATATTTTAAAATGGTTTAAAATGTATGAACGCCAAGGCACAAAGTATATGTTCAACAGATATTGATAGTGTTGTTTTAGGTCGAGTCAAATGAGTACTATTAGTAATATAATTAAGCTAATGCTAGTGGAGTTGCAATAAGTTTGATGAAAGTTTCGGGTTCATTTATAGAGTGGTAATCCTTGTGACTTATCTCTTTAATCACACTTGCTTTAGTGGGTTGGAAAAACCAAGAGAAGGCAACACAAGTCGGTTATCACCATTAAGACCGGATCAAACTTCTAAACCCCGACCCAAGCCAAAAGAAGAGAGGCGTACAAGTCCTAGGGGGCCAAGGCCAACATGCTGAAATGGAAGAAGGAAAAAAAGAACAACAACCAAGAAGCTGAATATCAGACATTTGCCGCAGCCTGCGCTGTTCGCAACAGCCCGCGGCCTTGGTGCCAGCCTGCGGGAAAAGTCCGATACCAATTTGTTTAGTCCTTCGTCTTCTATGTAATTGGAGGCCCATTTATTGTTTGGCCTAGAGAAGAGTGCACCCCTATAAATACCACAACTTTTGAAGAACAAAAGATCTTATGCTTGAAATTTAATCTTGTAATAATTAGAACAAATCATCTTTTAATTTATATTAATCATTCCTCAATTTGTGGTTTGTAAGAAGATTATGGAAGGCTAAAAACTTCTTTACTTGGTGTAATTCATCCAAGGTGCCACCTTTAATCTATGTAATAACTTTCTTTTTTTCGGGAAAAGGTAAGTATATTGATAATCACACAAGGGGTACAAGAGTTCATAATACAATCAGCCTATAATATACATCAAAAAAAGGAACGAATTAAACATTACAAAACTCAAGACTTAAAGATGTCATCAATCTGATTAATCCATGCCTTGTCATTATGCTTCATAGTACTCTCATTCAATCTCAGGAGTCTACATTTAAGATCTTTGATAATCTGCAAGATAACTGAGCGAGGAGTCTTCACCAAGCCACTTAAACGAGCTTCATTTCTCACCAGCCAAACAACATAGATTAAGGCAACATAACATGCCCCCATAAAGCGTTTCTGCAATCTTGACAACTTCCTGCTTCTAGAGAACCAGACTATCATATTAGAGGATAATTTGATCTTCATGAGATTCTGCAACAACTGAGTACACTGCTGCATATAAACACAATCATTAAACAGATGCTGATGATCTTCAGGCAGAGTACCACAAATGTCACATTCTAGAGACACATTCAGGCCCATCCTAGCCAATCTGTCTTTGGTTAGTAATCTTTTATGCATTACAGACCAAAAGATAAATGAAGACTTAGGAATGTTTAAACCATTCCAGCATAGATGAACCCAGGGAACTAGAGGATGGCTCATTCTCAACCAATCATAACCTGATTTAACAGTATAAGCATTCGAACTATTGAGCCAAGAATCATTGGTATAGGCTTGCTGAAACTTGGACATAACTTGAGTAATTTTCCTCCAAGACCAACTACAATCAGATGAGGGAGAGTAGCCAGTCCAGTGGGTGTCTTTCATATAGACATGGTTGATCCATTTAACCCACAAATGGTCCTTCTTTTGAGCAAGCCACCAGACGTACTTTCCCAGGAGAGCAACATTCCAAATCTTAAGATCTTTAAGCCCCAGACCTCCTTCCACTTTTGGAGAACAACAAGTAGTCCAACTTACATTAGGAGCCTTCACATACTCAGCTTTCCCACCCCACAAAGAATTGCTGCACAGGGAATTGATTCTCTTTATGATGCCATTAGGAATAAGAAAGATTGAGGACCAATAAGAGTGAAGGGTGGACAAAACAGATTGAACAAGGGTCAATCTGCCAGCATAAGAGAGGTGTCTAGTCCCCCACCCTCTTATCCTAGCAGTAATTCTATCAGTGAGCTTCTTGCCCTCTTCCTTAGTCAGCTTCTTGGAGGAAATGGGAACTCCCAAATACTTAAAAGGGAGGTGACCTCTAGTACAGCCAGACACTTGAAGAATATTAGCAATATGTTCATCAGCCATACCATTAAAATAAATATCAGACTTGCTCTTATTCATTAGAAGCCCGGATGCAGCTGAAAAGGTAGCAAATCCCCTCAACAGCCACATTATAGAAGTCTCATTACCTTTGCAAAACATGAGTAAATCATCAGCAAACAGAAGATGGTTGAGTCTAAGATGGCCACAAAGAGGGTGAAATCTAAACCCCTCCTGCTGAGAAACAGCACCAAGAATCCTTGATAAGTACTCCATACACAAAGTAAAAAGCAGAGGTGAGAGAGGATCACCCTGCCTTAAACCCCTTTTACCATTGAAAAAACAAAATAAATTCCCATTAACAGACAAAGAATAAGCAGGAGAGCATACACATTGCATAATAAGGTGAGTGAATTTTCTAGGGAAGTGAAGAGCATCAAGCATTTGTTCTAAGAAAACCCACACCACAGAATCATATGCCTTCCTTAGGTCTATTTTAATTAAGCATCTTGGGGAAGCAGATTTCCTATTATAAAGACGAACCAAATCTTGGCAAATAAGGACATTTTCCACTATGTTTCTGCCTTTGACAAAACCCCCTTGGTTAGGACTGACTATATCAGGTAAAATCTTAGATAGCCTATTACACAAAACCTTAGCAATGCCTTTATAGAGAGTATTACAACAAGCAATAGGACGAAAGTCTAGGACACTCTCAGGATTATCTTTCTTAGGAATAAGAGTCAAGGTGGTAGTGTTCACCTGCCCAAGTAATTTGCCAGAAGAGAAAAAATCTTGAATGGCATGAACAATGTCATCCCCCACTAAATCCCAGGAATCTTTATAGAATTGACTGGTATAACCATCAGGGCCAGGAGATTTAGTAGGAGACATAGAGTAAAAAGCAGATTTGATCTCACCAGTAGTGACAGGAGATAGCAAAACAGATTCATGATCCCCAGAAATCAAAGGACCAGTATTGACAGTAGGGAGATGAACAGGAGTAGTTTGATGATTAGAACCCAGCAGAGAGTTGTAGTAATCCAGGAAGGCATCTTCAATAGCATTTTCTGTAGAGCAAAAGGTCCCATGTTGGTCGTTAATACACATAACTCTATTATGGATTTGTCTGGATCTGATTTGGGAATGAAAAAATCTAGAATTTTCATCCCCAAATTTCACCCAATCAACCTTTGCCTTTTGACACAGAAAGTTATGATGTATCTTAGTAAGCTGCCTATAAGAAGCAGCAGCTTCTCTCTCAGCAACAAGAACATTAAGATCAGCAGGACACTGATGCATCCTAATTTGAAGCTCTTCCAAAATAGTTTGAGCTATCCCCACACACTTGCCAATATCAGAATAGCCATTTTTGTTTAGAGTTTTTAGAGGAGCCTTCAAAAGTTTATGTTTAGTATGTAACAACACAGAACATAGGAGTACCCTTAATAGACTTGTCCCAAATGGATTTGACCACCCCTTTAAAATTTTCATCCATACTCCACATATTGTAGTACTTAAATGGAGGATGCTTTCTAGTCCTACCCAATTTCCTAAAGCAAACAGAGGGATTATGATCAAATACACCTTCAGGAAGGAAATGAACATAAGAAGAAGGATACAAGTCCAACCATTCCTCATTAATCATAAATCTATCAATCCTAGAGAATCTTCTGACATAAGGCATTTGTTTGTTGTTCCAAGTGAAAAAAGCCCCTTTCCCTTGAAGATCATATAACCCACAATGATAGACACACTCTCTAAAAGCCTCAATCTCATTCCAAGTCACATCACTCCCAATCCTTTCATTATAGTGTAAGACATTATTAAAGTCCCCACAAACAGCCCATGGACCAGAGTGAGTATCATGAAACAATTTAAGAGAATCCCACAATTCAGACCTCAGCTCTTCTTCATTAAAGCAATAAACAACAGAAAAATAAAAGGACTCTCCAGAAGCTATTTCTTGAATAGAGGCATGGATGACTTGGGCATCCATATGAATAACAGACACTACAAACAGACCAGGGTTCCAAATAAGCCAAACTCTTCCCCCATGATGATAAACACTATTATTCACCCCTTGCCAATGATTACCAATATTAGACAAAACAGCAGAAAAATCATTTATTTTGACCTTAGTTTCAACCAAACCATAAAGACCTATATTATTTTGATTAAGAAATTTCCTAACATCTAGCTGTTTATTCTTATTATTAATGCCACGAACATTCCAGCATCCAAGATTATTCATGGCCATTAATGTTAGGAGGGGCTTCCATCTCAGCATTCCCTTTTTCCTTTCCTTTAGACCTCACAGACACTGCCTCAGCATAGGATTTAGTTGGAGAAATGTGTGAGGTAGAAGCAAGTTCTTGTCTACTCACTTGTTGTATGACAGAAACAGGAGTGAGGAGAGAGGAGTTATGATATGTCACTCCCCCAAAAGGAGCAGGAGTGGCTATATGACTAGAAGAAGGAACAGAAGGAAGCCTTACTGCAGGAGGAGGCACTCGTTTCACAGGTCTGCAAACTTTCTGCACCTGTTTCTGCAAAGGTACAACCTTCTGAACCTGAGATACAACACGAGGTTGTTTTTCACGCTTAAGACACATTTCCTTTGTGTGGCCAATTCCCCTATATGTCTGACACTCAGTAGGTTTCCATTCATATTCAATAGGAAAAGAGAGATCATTGCCTTTCTCATCCAGAAAGTTAAGGTGATCAGGAAAGATTTGACCCACCTCAACCTCTATAAGTAGGCGTGCAGACCCAAGTCTAGACTTTCCTTCAGTATCAGGGTCAATTCTCACTAGTTTCCCAATTAAGCCCGCTAATTTGGACAAACACTTATCCCCCCAAAACGTGAGAGGAAGACCACACAAGTGAACCCAGATGGGCACATGACGGACTTTTTCCTTCTTCAAACTGTCAGACTCAGACCAAGGTTTAACTACCACAGGCTTGTTATTAAACATTGGAAAGCCCTGCTTAAGAATCAGAGCCTGACTTTCAGCAGACGGAAATCTCACAAGGAACACTCCATTTGGAAGAAAGGAAATCTTATCATATTTAAAATCCCCCCAAATGTCATCTACAAAGGTCTTAATCAAATCCGGATGAGGGTTCCCTCCAAGAACATAACAAATTACAGCTGTTTCCCAATACTTGAGTTCAGAGGCAACATCATCCACACTGTAATTTGGGCATAGAAACAGAAGGAGAAGACTTCTTAGGAGAGGAAGATTTTTTACCTGAGACGATTGTCCAACCTTCAGATTCAACAGGAACAGTAAACTGAATTTCAGGAGCTATCACTAAATTATCCAAGTCAATCACCGGGATACCCACAATCTCCGCCATATCCTTCATTTTTTGCGCTTCACATGACTACGGAATCCGCTGAAATCCATGGGAAAACTCAGGTGAATCCATATCAAAACCAAGACCTTTCGAATTTGTAAACGAGAGACGAATCTTAGCACGAGATTTAGTTTTAGTAATTTTTTGAGATTTATGAGATTTTTTGATGGTTTTCCTTGCCATTTTGCAGTTCAAACCCTAGAAATCTTAGAGAGAAGTCAGACGACATCTCTCTAAAAATCCCATTATGTAATAACTTTCTAATCCCTTATCTAATTACTTATTGTGTTCCTCTTGTGTTTAATGCTTAATGTTGAATGAATTGTTGTGAGAATTGTTCATCCTTTTATCTATTTCATTTGGCAATTGCAAATACTACAAAGTTGGTTTAAATCTTGTAGTATTGGTTGAAGCAACTTATAATCTTGCAATATTGGTTTAAAGATTGCATCTTTATAGGATAGGAATACATGTATTTCACAATTTGTATGGTTTAATCTAGTTTGTGGAATATCCTAGATTTACTCACTTGGTTATGCTTTTAATTGCTCTTGTTTACACATCATGCATGATTTAATATGTGATGTTGCATTCTAAGAAGGGTTGCAATACATGGTTTAATTGTGATTACCAAGTTATTTCTCTAATTTGAATTTCTTGAACTCCACTTGTTTATGTTATTGTCACAATAGCAAAAGTTTACATATTTAGTGTTCTTATGTTAACTCCAACCAATTTCTCCTCTTATATGTTTCTCTACATGTTGTCCATTGTCAATATCCATTGTTTGTGATTAGTTTTAATTGTTGAGTCTTAATTATAATTAGAGTCTTAATTAGTGTTCAATAGTGAAAAAGTTGAGTCTTATCTTAAAGGTCATTCTTTTGGTTTCGACCCTTACTTGCACTATATTACTTTATCATTTAGAGTAGTTTAGAGTACAGTTTGGCTTTTAAATTACTTGTTTGATAGATTAATTATTGGTATTACGACAACCGTCTTTTTAGCTATCAGATATATCATGCATGCACAACACAAAGTCACACAACATTTGAGGGGAACTCATATAGCCTTTGAGGATTCATATTGAATGAATTAACATTGAGATTCTTTATCCAATTATATTTCTTATGTTTGATTTTAATTTGATTGAGAAACTGACACATTTACAAACAAACTCTTACGTAAAACGATTTTAAACACAATAATTTATTAGGAAAATATGGTTTCACCAGAAAATTTAATGTTAAATGTCGATTTAGGGTTCCATATGATTTTTGTGAAATTTGTTTGTAGGTAATACACTTACGTGTATAAAATATTTTTACATAAGTATAATTGCATATTCGAATGTTAATTGATTTACTTTAAAAGCAGAAAGGAACTAGGTTCTTGGGACAAAATGGCCATGAGAAAAAAAAAATCTATTAATCAATACGTATATTTGTATTTTGCCACAAATATTGTTACGTTGATTAGTATTTTGTCACGATTATTGTTATTATTGTTGTTGTCTTCGATTTTTTTACGACTTTTTTATTATACTCCCTCCATTCCGGTCTTTGGTTTACCTTTTAATAGGTTTGGCGCCCTGCTACGGTCGGACTACATTTATTTACCATTTAAATTTTATATTCTATGAAAAATATTTCGCTAAATTTGGTTAACACATAGCAGTATAGTAAAACCTAAATCCTTACTCTACATCGGAACGAACACAACAATGGCACACGGCAAAATTACATTGACAGAGAAGTCAATACAGAGTTGCATTCCTAGGGACACTGAAAACAATATCAATCGTCCTTATAAGATCAGATATCGACGCGATATACACGGGGCGAGTTGTGTACAGCACGCTTTGTGTTCTATAATTGAGATTTTACAGCGTCAGAAGATGGAGAGGAAAGACTTACCTGATCTCGGCTTACTCATCCGCCGTAACCCACCGCCAGGTCGTGTTACATCTATCTTGGAAAATATCCTAAAAAAATAGCGTGGATTAATTAGAAGTGAAAATATGGAATATCCATTCGAATTAGCGGCGGACTTTGTTAAGTTTGATATTAAAAGAGAAGGAAAGAAAGAGTTGGATAAGTTTTTTGCCTACTTTACGCTACAAAAAAACCCCGGATGTAGGGTGTTTCGGTTTTAGTAAATCTAATCGACCAACCCCCGGTAAAATATTCGTAGGCACAAAAAAGGGATAAGGTAGAGTGTCAATTATGTAAAACGGACCTCCCCATGCGTCACGCTGTTTGTGTGACGGGTACGGCAGAGGATGTATTCTTGGACAAGAGTAAAAGACAACTCGTTTAATATGTGGATTCTGAACGTTCGGGGCAAATTTTGTATATGACAGGGAGCTCTTTGGATTCTATAATCTTACCCTATCTAACTGATTAGTTGCCCCTATACGTACAAGTTTGGGGGGGTTAACTGTGAATCTCAATTGCTTGTCATTAATGAGTTAATTGACAACCATTTCTATGTGGTTAGGTTCATAGGCTCATATTGAACTCAACTCCACTAGCTCACAGGTCATCATCGACAGCTTTTCCATATATCGCTGCCATTGTGGCATTGATAAGGTTTCCTTCAAAGCTGTCTCTCGTGGGCGGTGGGATTGGCTGTTGTTTTAATGACTTTTATTTTTCAAAGCAGTGTTGTTTTGGATTAATAGGCTTAATTATTGAGGTGTGTTGTGGGTTAGTAATGGATTTTGGTTGTCGAAAAATTAAGGAGTACCATTTAGAATATCCCATAAAATATTAATTTATTTAAATACATGAGTTTGCCAAAACTAACGGGTTAACCGTAAAAATAGCAGGAGTAGTTAGACAAACAACATTAACCGAAGAAATAGTGAACATAATAGTATTAACAGGGGATGTATTAAATGTAATAATATTAAAAGCGGGAGTGGTGAACGTGTCACATAATTTGTTGATTAATTTTACTTCTCATCATAATTTGAAGATATAAATTGTAAATGTATGTGTTAACCAAATTTAGCGAAACATATTTCATAGAAAATAAAATTTAAATGCTAAACACATGTAGCCTGGGCGTAGCCATGTGGTGCGATGTCTTTGTATCGTTCAAAACAATATTTATAACTCAATACACTAGTATAGATTAGCAACTCGAGGTCGAACCCAAAGGACAGTTTAACTCCTATTGTTGATTTGTTTATGAATTTGTGAGAAATAATTATCTCGGGGTTGTCACTTTCTAATTGATTAAGCGAGGAACTAAAACTAGAATTAAAACAATAACGAGTAAATAAGCAAGTAAAGATGGGATGTAATCAAATGAGGGAAAACACTAGGTTCTCATGGGATCATAGGAGTGATACAAGGATAGGAATCAAGCATACAAGTATTGGATTGTTTCGATTGTGGTCACGATTACGGTCGAAACTTTTGGTCCTACAACCTTTAGGTCAAGTGGGTTAGCTTCCGCGTACACCTGGTTACACCTACTAGGCTAGTGCATGGTCTAATCGCCTATTAAGGCTTCTTTTGATCTTACAATGGCGATTGAAAAGGTAGAGAATCATGCATGGTTGTCAAGCAAGCCTTTCATCAAACATAACATGTGCATTAAGCTAGATATCACAATAACAATTTAATCAATCAATCAACCCTCAACATAAGCATGAATCCGATCCCATAATCCTTCTCCTAATCCCCCATTAACCCTAGTTATGAAACTACTTACTAATCATGGTAATGGATGAACAAGTAAGAAAGTGGATCATACTAACATCTGAAATCGTGATGAACATGTAAATAAATTGACAAGGAAATATCTAGGAATTATACCAACAAGTGAGGATTGAACAACAACGAAATAAGAAGAAACTCTTTGATAAATGATGAATTGTCAAATCTCCAATTACAACCCAAGTATTCTTCAAGCTAAATCTAAGATTAATTGTGGAAAGATTAAGTAAAGATTGAAATGAAATTGTTTGATTACAAGTAATTAACCTAAGTAATCCCCAAAATGGCTCTCTGAAAGTGTATTTGTAACACCCTGATATACAAGAGTGTCTTACCAAGGACCATCAAAGCATATAAGGGCGTTACCATCTCGGTTTCCCGAGGTAGTGAAAACATACGATAATTGGAATAATTTAAATATAACTGTAACAAGGCTACAAGGTCTTAAAAAATAACTCCAAAGCAAAGAAAGATACAACTGTCTCAAAACAACTAATGTCGGCTATACTATGACGACTACTCCTGATGACTCCGTTATCTCATCCCGCATGCAACATCCATCATCAAGCATCATCACCTGCTAAGCCAGCTGCTCACGACCCACGATTGGATCACCACAGTTTTTAAAACATTTAAACGAGGTCAGTTAACCGTACACAAATGATAAGACAACAACAATAGATATAATTACTCAATCAATCAATCAACAATCAGCCAACAACAATCAAATCTCAATGGTCATAGAGACTGTCTCTACAACTGTACACAATTAACCGAGTAGGGAAACCCTACCTTATTCGCAATCTAACTCAATCACAAGCAATCAATAGCAAAGGTCCTCCTCTACAAATCCGTCATCTATTATAACACAATCACAATCAATATAAATCCCCAAATACCCCCAATTAATCTAATTAGGGTTTCATAAACTAATATAAAAGAATTAAGCCTTACGATAAAATACATACCGATTAGATCTTGATCGTACGAGACGAAAGAATCAACCCTAGTTTTGATGCAATTAGTGTAAAAGAGAGGGAGAGAGTAACATCGGTTGAATGTTTTTAGAAGTATGTTTAGAAAATGATTAGAAACTGATTAAAGTTAATATCCTCTCTTTTATACTAATTACGTACTCAAAACCGGCAATAATAACTCGTCAGACCGCTGGCTCGGCTGAGCTACCACCCAACTCGCCCGAGCTAGCCTAGCTCGACCGAGTCAACTATGACTCGTTCGAGCTACCACTTTACAAAACCTTCTGTAAAAAGTCAGAATGTCCAACCAACATTGTCAGTCAACCAGCTCAGTCGAGCCAACCCCTAGCTCGGCCGAGCTACTGACAGTCAGAATTCCGTAGTATTACAGTATTAACCCTAATGGTAGAGAGGGGGTATTTATATTAACTACAAGAATTAGGTTAAGTAGAGGTGGAGTGTCGTTCAAGGACATGTCGGACTATTAGAGAGTAGACCGGGACAAAAACAGCCAGCCCGGGTTATTTTGCCTTCAGACCCGCCCAGGTCGAGATGGACCCGCTCGGGTCGAGTTGAACCAGCTCGGGTCGACTTCAGGTCGCCCGGGTTCAACGCATAAATCTTCTCCTTTGCTTTGTCCTGCTCCAAAACCCGTGGGCGTTGCCTCCTAGCCCATAGGGGCTGCTCTACTTAGCTCCAAAACTAGACTTAGGCCTTTGGTTACGTCTCCTCTAACATGCTATTCTTTGGATATGTTGGAGGATATGTCCTCGACAATAATGCGTCATAGTAATTTCTAATTACATACTTTAAATCTCATATTAAGAATACAAATTGGGAAAATTACTCCTAGTCAACTGATCGACATTTATCAGTAATGATTGGCTAACTAGAGTTTGACATTACTGTCATATGACGGTGTTTAGACCGGTTGATCCCTTTAGGGTCATATCTTAAGGGAATTCGATTTCAATTGATTATTTAATTAATCGTATGGGATACGGGTTAATTAATACCTTATTACGGGAATTGATTTTACTAGTGAATTGACGGTCTTATTGTAATTGGATTAAATAAGATTTCGTCTAAGTAATTAAATCGTTTTATTACTTAAAAATTGTTTATTGTTTACGAAACAAACGAGACATGAATATACGGTTCGATATAATTACGAGTTGTCGTGATTTATATTGCATTGACATATTTTATAAGATAGTAATTATGACATTACTAGTGAAATTATTTAATTATGTCATTGTTAAACATTATGAATTTTTATGAAGATAAAAATTGCATAATATGTCAAATACATATCCAATGTGTGACATTGTTATATTGTACA
>JAGPOY010002615.1:0-14517 GCA_018983105.1 Silene uniflora | reverse complement strand
GAATGAATTGAGTAAATTGACAAGTAAATGGAAGAGATTAGAAATTGTACCAACTTTAAGGAAATGATGAGCAATAATGAAATAAGAAGAAACCCTTTGATAAATGAAGAGATGTCAATTCTCCAATTACAACCCAAGTATTCTTCAATTCTAATCTATAATTGTTGTTGAAAGATTAAGCTAATATTAAGGAATGATTAAGATTTGATTACAATATGATTGAACTAATTACTCTAAATTTCCCCTAAAATATCTCCTTATTACTCTCTACGGGCACTAATGATGGGAGGGGGTATTTATACTAAGTGTAGAATTAGGTTAAGTTGAGGTGGAGTGTCGCACAAGGACATGACGGAGGGATTAGAGGTCGCACGGCTCGCATTGCGGTCGACCCGACTCGTCTTCCCGTGAGGTCGCTCGACCCCGAGACTCGGTCGCTTGACCCCGAGACTCGGTCGCTCGACCCTCTGTCTCGGTCGCTCGACCTTCCAGCTAGGTCGCATGACCTGCTGCTTGGCTTGCTCGTCCTGCATTGAGATCAGCACGACCTGACTCCTAGGCCGTGGGGGCTCCTCGACTTAGCTCTTTTCCTTCACTTAGGCCTTTGGTTATGCCTCCCCTACATGCTTGGTCCTTAGGTATCGTCCATTAAGCTCCGAAATGCTCTAGAATGTGCGTTGTTTGGCTCCTTTGCCTACAAGTGAGCACAAAACAAGAAGAAAGCAAATAGGAAGCAAAAGAGGAAGAAAGGACCCTAATGAATACACAAAAGCATGCAAAATGGGGTTCGTTAAGGGGTTGAAAGTGCAACTATTACGGTCACATCATGAATATACGGATATTCCCCACAGGTACACAATACTCGGCTGAGCTATCTTGTACTCGGTCGAGGACTCACTTGGCAGAAACATCCCAGATTTGACCACTGGGTTTGCTCGGCCGAGTAAGCTCAATTCGGCCGAGTTACTCTATCAGAAATCGGGGTATTACAGAGGCTTCCGATCTTACAAGGTTTGTCAAACAAAAGAGAATTCATGCAAGGTTATCAATCAAGCATTTAATTAAACATAACATGTGCATAAGTTTAAAACACAACAAACAATCATTCATCAAGGATCTATCCCATAATTACTCCCCTAATCCCCTCACTAACCCTAGCTACAAGACTACTCACTAATCATCATAAGAAACATGTCAACAATGGTGTCAAACATACAAACATGAACAAACATGATGAATAAGCAAGGAAAAGAGTAAACTTGGAAGAAGATGAACAAGTAAATAAAAGGGATTAGGAATTATACCAACAAATAAAGGAGATGAACATAAGTAAAGGAGAATTCTTGTATAAAGATGAAGATTTGTCACCAATCTTCAATCAAAACCCAAGGGATCCAAATGTAACCTTTTGAATATTGAAAGATTAATTATTGAAAGATTGAAGTGTTTTGTGGAATGATTAATCTAATCTACTCCTAATCTAATCTAGGGAGGCACAAGGAGGTCTAATGGAGCTTAACCCTAGAATGATTACAAATAGGGTATTTATACTAATTACAAGATTAGGGTTGGCTTGGAGGACAAGTAGAGTGTCCAAATAGGCGAGAAAACCATTGCCCTGCCCTACTTGATGTCGGCCCGGGGGGGTTTTGGAATAGGATGAATCTTTGTACCTTAAACCCGGGCGGGTTGGGTAGGAGTTGAGCGGGTTCTCTTGGACCCAGGCGGGTTGGTCCCGACCCAAGCGGGTTGAGCACCAACTTGCTTATTTGAGATCGGATTGTAATATAAAACGGACATTTTTCTCATCCAGACTACTATTGGAGTGATTCAAAAGCCTAGATCAGTTGATTTTTCGACGCCGTTCCATTTATCATAGTTTCAGAGCCATCCAAGCACTTCCTCATTTTCTTCCAAGCGGTTTCCTCTTGTAGTCGCTCCCTTGTCGTTATTGTTGAACAATAACTCGAGTGGACTTGGCATCCTAACCATCCCTTGTCTTGCTTTATTTCTCTAAGGGTACATGGTCATTATCTCCTCTTTATGCTTGGCCCTTGGATATCGTCCATTTAGCTCCCAAATGCTCTATTTATGCGTTATTTAGCTTCTTTACCTACAAGCAAGTTCAAATCCAATAGAAAAGCAAATAGGAAGCTAAATAAGTCGAAATGACCCTAATAATAAGTATGTAAATGCATGCAAAATATGGTCCGTTAAGGGGGTAAAAGTGCGTCAAATATGGTCACATTACCATGCGACAAAATCTGCGATAGTAGGCAAGATGGTAGAGTAATTCTCTTCATAATCTACCATATTGACCTCATCTTCGGTGGGAGAGATGAGGTGAGAGCAATATAAGGTAGATTCTTCACTTGTGATCGTTAGAATTCCAAGAGGATTCTTAGTGTTATTGGGCTTGCTTGCAGGAGGGATAGCCAAACGTCCATCTTCGATCATGTCTTGAAGAGCATGCTTCAAATTGAAGCAATTCTCTGTGTCATGCCCTTTACCTCTACGATACTCGCAATAGGCATTTCCGTCCCAGAAACTAGACTTCTTCTCGGGGTCAGGTGTAGGTCGTATGGGTTGGATTCTGTCTTGTTTTGACAATCTTTTTAGCGCGTTGGAGTATGTATCGCCAATAATGTCAGTGAATTTCCTTGGTGTGGTGTTCTTTTTAGAGGATTCGACGAGGTTGACCTCGTCGATCTTGCTAGTAGAGCCATAAGAACGACTTGTCAAGCCTTGATATCCGCGACCGGCCGTCTTGGACAAGAGTCCTTTGCGGATATCGTCTTCAATTCTTGTACCTAGTACAGTAAAATCTTTGAAAGACTTTATGTTTTGCTACCTCAAATGGTTCACGTAGATAGGTCTTAAGTTATCCACGAACTTCTCGACTAAGGTGGCTTCGTCAGGGCGTTCAACGAGTTGCGTGCATACTAGTCTTCCTCCACCTACTTAGGAAGTCGGTGAAGCCTTCTTTCTCGTTTTGGGTAAGAACCTCTAGAGTGCGCATATTGACTTGGATTATTTCAGCATTGTCTGCATATTATTTAGTGAATTCGATAGAAACATCATCCCATGTAGCAATTTTCTTGTGATTTAAGGAATAAAACCATTGCTTGGGGATAGTATCGAGAGATGAAGGAAAGATCCTTAAAAACATTTCTGGCTTGATGCCTTTGATAGACATGTAATCCTTGAATGCACGGATATGGTTTAGAGGGTTTTCATGCCCTTTGAACTTTGGGATGTCAGTCATGTTGAAGTTGGTTAGAAGTTGCGCATTCACTGCTTCATATTTTCGACTGTTTTCCCTATAGATGTCATCTTCCTTGAAGTACATTAGTTGCTCTTCCAATCAAAAGGAAACAAGCATGGAAGGTCTCGGGATGAAGAGAAAAATGGGAAGGAAGCAACCTCGAAGGCGTGTTCAGCTCCAAGATCAACCATTTCTTTCAGGGGCCTCTTCTTCAAAGATGCACAAGGACGAGGAAGCAGTCATCGCTCTAACAAAGGCCAGCGTCCCAAACTTTGGAAACAGAGTCCTCAGGAAGCTTCAAAGTCATTTCAACATGAGAGGCACCGAGAAACAGTAGAAGCCGACGAACTCCTATGTAAAGGGGGCAGAATCGCTAGAGGAGTAACTTCAAGAGGTTCAGGAGAGGCAGCAGGCCTTTATTGAAGAACCAGCGCCAGCTTCTGAGGAGGAGTCAACTTTCCTCTTGAAAGCAGGTTGGCCGCTGCACCAGCAGCCTTTTTCCTTCTTTTGGACCAGGATCATGTCAAGAGTAACCTTGGGTCTCACAGATTCTGGGAGCAGAAGAGCAGGAAAAATCAGGGATATCTAGGAGTCGGCAATAATCAGGTTGAAGGAAAGACAAAACCAAAAAGCAAGTAAGGAAAGTAAGAGAACAAAGAAGCGGCAAAAAAGGCAGGCACACCAAATACCTGAGGTAGACCGCCATTCGGAATACAAGTGACCAGCGGGAGCAGGGAGACAAAGAAATTCTGGGTACAGAGCCGGAGTTCAGACTTATGCCCGATGTGTCCAGCAGACATGCCCTGGTCCCAGCAGCAGCAGCAACTTGTTCCCGCGGAATAGCAACAGAGGCTCCATCACAATGACGGAAGCACTCAGAACCTGAAAAACTAATTTCCCTCCCCATCTTGAGGCTGAGAAGGAAAATTGGGGGCAATTGTTAGGGGTAAATTTACTACCTTTTATCAAGCAACACATGGCAAGCAATTAATGCGCAAGATTAAAATAATAGGGTTGGTGATATGACAAAAGGAGGACCACATAATCAAACTGCAAAGAACCATGCGCAAGATTCTTTGTGATGGACCAAGTCAAGTATTGGAAATCCAGTAATTCAATTATTAGCCCTGGGAAATTAACACATGGGAATTATGAGAAAACAAGGAGGAAACTCTTAGGAAATGGGTTATAAAAGAGAAGACTACCACAAGGAGAAGGAGACCGAAAAATAGTAGCATTACGAGACACACAAAAAAATCGTTCTCCATCGCTCGAGCTTGCTCCGTCAATTTTTATTGAGAATACCGTTGTTGTTTCCTTACCCGCGAAAAATATTACAATTATAGTGATAATCTTGGCGGGATGTCGACTCCCTCCCGCGGTTGTTCCCACATTGGGGTTTCCGCATCACCAAATTTCCTTGTGTTAATCTTTTTATTTCGTTGTTTTACATTCGTTTGCATCGTTAATTTTGATTTACTCGTGATTATAGACCGATCGCCTTAACCCACTATATTAAAATAATTAATCGGTAAATTCTTACCAAAACAGAAACTGTTAGATCTGAGAAAGGTAGGGAACAATTAAGAGCCTCACCCCATTTGAAGCTCGTGTTTGAGAAGAGATCGGCGATGCAATTGCTAAATTCTCCATCAAAGATACGAGTCATTGTAATAGTTGTTTTATTTGAGTCATACCCCTTCTTTTGTAATTTTGTAATCGAACATGGTATGTTAGACTTTTTAGCGGCTTGCGCGTCACTTAATTCCGATCCCCCGCCGTGATATACTCGAATTCTTTTCAGCTTGTATAATATATGTACACTTCGTCCAAAAAAAAAAAGTGCCATCAGTTTTTGTTTTGTCTGAGGTTGTATTGATCCAGTTTCTTTAATGGTACATAAGTTCATAATCTTCCCCCCAATACCACATGCATACATACACTTCATGTTGGTCCGTATAGATTTCTTGTCGAGTGGTAACTTTCAAAATAAAGTCCACTCTTCTAATTTCGTACAATAAACAAATTAGATATGCTTCATGCATGTGGTCGAGCATAAGGTATCATTTTACTTGAGTTATACTCTTCCTCATATTATACCTTTGCATTTCAGCCCGGCGATTGCTACGGCTTTAATAACCTTACAAACGGTAATGATGATCTATGAAGAAAGTTTAAAAGTTACTTGAATGAAGGAACATATTGCATAACCGGGTGACCTAATTATCACTATAAAGAAATAATTTTTTTTTTTTATGATTTTCGTTAATTATACTCACGTACATACGTAAGCGATACATTGTTGTAATTCTTGTAAGTGTGATTTCATAATTTTTTTGGCTTCTACATGACTTTGAGCATCACTACATTTTCTTATCTCATCTACATACATTACGATCCTTCTCCTACCAACTAATTTGGCAAACTTATTTCATCAAGATCTTCCATCGATAAGAATACTTCATCCAAGCACGAAAGTTCCGTGTCATCATCACCATCACCATCATCGTCGTCTCTTCTCTCATACACCTTACAAATCACCCATTTACTAAGATCCTGCAATCGTCAACCCCGAATTATAATATTTATAACAATGTATATTCAATTTCAAATAAATGTTCATATATACTTTTCTATCTATTTATTTTAATTAATTAAATGTATCATGTACACTATAATGAAACACACAATAGAGTACCATATGAACCCTAATAAAACCATTGCGGATGTGTCCGAGTGTCCAATCCATGTAACCAAATTTAAATATACTCCGTATCTAATTGATGTATACAAAATATAATTAACAAAAGTAGAGTACCATATGAACCCTAATAAAAACCCTAATTGTTATATTCCGAAAAAACTGACTTACTTTTTTAGAGTTTGATCTCTTTTTGGAAGACGATCTACTTGAAGAAGCAGAGTCAGGAAGCCTATACTCATACATTATCCAGTTGGTCCAATCTCCCGTCGATGGTTCACCAAAATGAAACACATAATATTTCTTCATACCAACTATTTTCATGCTTGAACTTGACATAATTGGCTCATCCATACCCATTGGCTTCCAGTATCCGCTATCAGTTACTCGGTTTTGAACCTTTCTACTATAGTAATAACATTTGTTTCCTTCTGATAGTGCTTTTCCTGCACAAATTACGGTTAGTTTTACTTCGTATTAGTTAAGTCCCGTATAAAACCGTTATCTTAGCTGATAAAACCATGAATGGTACAATGGTGGTATTCATGGCCTGGGTTCAAATCTTGTACGTTAAAGTTAGTTGAAATTGCTCATTGGACTTTTAAGGTTAGGTCTTAAGTTTGAGTTTTAAATTTGTTAATTCATTGAATAAAACAAAATGAATTGAGAAATTTGTCGGTTATTATTTCTGTTTGAAAGCTAAGGGTTGTATTTATCAATACCCGCAGAAAAATGATACTAGGTAGGTAGTTAGTAAATAAGTATAACTGTATAAGCATATTGAAAGAAAATGGATAAAAGAATGAGGTAAGCTGGACGTGGCAAAACGTTTTAAAACATAATTAACAAACTACTAATGGCATGAATTAAGTTTCCAAATGCATGTTGTTAACTGTGAGATGGGCCTATCTCTTTATTGGTGAAAATAATGATTAATCTTAGTACAACTTATTATATGCATCATTGCTCTATTTGGTTGCAATAATATAAGATTTGGGTAAGTAGTACGGCAATACGCATTGCATGTCGAGTACATTACTTGGTAGACTACCCTCACCAAATTGCATGTGCTTTGCAAATTTCTTATATATCTACCTTATGGATTACTCAATCAAATGACCAGAAATGGAAAATATAATATCAAGGTCACGTTGTCCGTAAATGTGGAGTCTAATGGTTCTTGGCTCTTTAAGATAGAGTAATCTTTCGGAGTGTTTATGGTCTAAGGTTATGCCTTCCAGACTTCAAATACGTCGCACTAGGGTGACTTACTAGTATACACAATATGTAAGCTATTACAGAATTTATCCCAATATACACTAAAGATAACGATAAAAAAAATAGGGCGCCACCGGGTGACGCCCAAATTGGGTGCCACCCTCCCACATCGATTCTTAATTAAAGGCGTCCCCACTCACCCCATGTGAGAGGGTGACGCCCAAATTGAGTACCACCCGATGGCGCCCTTTCATTTTCCTAAAAAATATAGTCGTAATAATTAAGGTCACGTTAGATTTTTTAAATAAGACAAGAGGACGATCTTTAATTTCTGGTTTTTTAGTTGATAGGAGTTTACGTCCACTATTTGTATCTACTACTGCATTTGTCAACTCAAATACTACCAAAAAGGTAAAAGTTCATGTAGTAGTGGCGGTTTCATAATAAGATGTTTGGGATTGAAATTATATATTGGGACATAAGTGATCAAATTTTGGATTTTGTAGTTTAGGAAACGGTTGATAAAGGCAAGATGTTTGACTTGATTTAATTCAAACGTAAAATTGAAAACAACATGCGAATAAATTTAATTATTTAACGTACACTTTTACAGAAATACCTTTTTTTCGTATGAGATCTCTTAAAAATAATACTCCTTCTATCTCATTTTTATTGTCTCCTTTCCATTTTGAGAGAATTTAAGGAAAATGGCGGATTAACACATTTAACAGCTTTAAACCCATAAATTAAAGACTAGCTGAGTTGAGATATTCATTTTATGGTGTGTGGTTATAGTATTAGTTAGTTATCAATGAGCAATATTGGATAATTGAAGTTTTTCATTACTGGATTTATAAAGAAGACAATAAAAGTGAGTTAAAATTTCAAGGGAAAGGTGATAAAAGTGGGATGGAAGCACTATCGAGTACATTTTTATTGACATAAGCATTATGATTAAAATATTAATATTAAATTTGTTTTACGTTTTAAAAAGTATTTTTCCGATTTGAAAACAGGTAAAAAGTAGGCATTAGAGAAACAAATTCTCGACTTGTATATTGACCCTACCCTGATTCGTTACCCGTATGACCCGACTCGTCTTCGACCTGTATTCGACCTGACCCGCCGTCAGTTTTACATGTCTAGTTAAGGGTCATATGATCTACCAATTGAAGTTAAAAACAAAACAAAACAATAACAAAAGGGACGAAATATATAGAAAGGAGTATGATAAAGTGGTCTATCAATTAGTCTCTCAAAAATTTATATAAAGACCATCTTTTCAAAGTTTTTGGGTGATTGGAAGTAAGCATGCTAGTAGCAACCGATATACCCTTGGAAGAAATATGCCAACCATAGTGCTGTTCACTATCCTTCTCGCATGCTTTTCTACCCCGAATTTATCGTTGACATCCGTAATATTGGTGGATGTTATTTAAAGTTGATATAATCAGTGTGTGCATGATCTTGTTCAAAATGGTTGTGAGGTCATCAGCACGCAATGGTGACCTCATGCATGCATGATGCAATTTCAAGTTATTGGATTCAAACAACTGTCTCAACTCCGATCCATATTTGTAGATACTTAATTAAATTAATTATTGGTTCATCCATTAACTAGGATTTGAGATAAAATACAACAGTTTAGATTATTGGTAAGAATCATTCTACGTACTTTCGAACTGAAGTACTCGTAGAGTAGAGGCCTAGAGGGGATATATATACCAATTACTAACTAGTAATGTAACGTATTCGCGCATGTGTACCAGAAAAAACTTATTACTCGTAATTGTTTTAGTATATTCTGTTTCTCTAAAACCCTTATTTGATTTACATCAAAGTACAATAATAATTATAATTGCGAATCTTATTAATTAGCTTCATTGGATTAACAAGCACTTCCATTGTAAAATTTACACCACTATATACCGCGATAATATCATTTAGGAGTAGTGAGTTTCACTACTACAACACATGCATATACGAGAATATAATCATATATCAATAAAATAACTTAATGAGCGTATGGTGGTATCGAACAAAATACCCGCGTGTGAAAATATCTCATTTTTCTTGTAATTTATTTACGTCCTCGTTATTTCCTAGGCATGTATAAATAGAGTAGTATTAAATAATCAACTTCTAGAAAGAGTAATACCGGTGCTACTAAAAAAAAAGGACTCTAAACCATGTATCGAAATCAAAGATAACTCCATATTACCTTCTAAATCCCAAGGATTATACGGAAAAACTTCAAGATCAGGAATAACGTCGGGTCGAAACGGTAAAATCCCGTCTCTACGATGGAGAAAATGGACAACAAGCTCTTCATCAGTTGGGAAAAACCTGAAACCTGGTGGCAAGTTATTATCCGCCATGCACGCAAAACTTATCGTACTTAATATTATCGATATTATTATAGGTTAAAGAGAAATATATGATATGTAACCTTAAGATATAGGACCATAAGCAAGGTAGGTCAATATATATAAGGTTTGCGGGAAATTGACTTATGTATAGGTTTGTTGTAGATGATATTTAAAGGTAGAGTGGAAAGAGAGTATCTAAGTAACGTGAAAGAGAAGCAACAATGAGAAGTGAAGGTGTGATCACGAGAGGGAGATGAGAATGTACTTGTTAATTTGATGGCCAAATTGTTAGGCTTTTTTTTGGGACCCAAAGGAACACCCGAATACTCTGTAAGTTCGGGGATCAGGTAAGTCATAAAGGTTGCCTTTAATGGCAGGTGTTAATACCGCAGCCCGGAACCTCTCAATTCGTTGTCATATTACAACGCTTTGACGCACTCCCGCGCTCCACTACACTCTAGTCACTTTGGTTATCAAATTGTTTGGCTGTATGTACAAAAGTTAGCTTTTTCTCAAAGGGTTCAATTTTGAGTGATGACCCTAAGGCGGCGGGTACTATTGTCTAACTCAACGCAACCTTGGTTGTGGAAGACTACTTTCAACTAAAGGGACCCAAGATTGATGATAGGATATGTCAATTGGCATTCAGTTTTGGACAAATTATTGCCTTGTTGGATATAATACGTCACCGTACGTCTTAATTCATAAGAATGTTAAAATTAACTGAAATGTCTCATGGTACCTTTAAACTTTAACAAATTACACATGGTAACCTTCATTTTAAATTTTTACATATGGTATCCTTGTGTTTACCTAATTCATTCCCAGAATACCTTTTTGGCAAATTTTCGCCATAACGCCGTTACTCATATGAGTAATTAGATAAATAATCGAGTATATTATGTTCTTTAGGTATTAAATGTTACTCCCTCCATACCACACCAATGGTTACATTGAGATTTTCACACTTGTCGAGACACGTTTTGCAACGTGAATATCTTTAGTTACACATTATTAAAAATTATAAAAATTTGATATTCTTATAGCATTCACGGCGATAAATCAAACAAGATCTCACATGACTATATTTTGACTTATAGATTAAGAATAATATCGAAGATTCCCTACGACCATGAATAGTGCCCATGAACTCAATGTAACCATTGGTGTGGTATGGAGGGAGTAGTTTATTAGATAAAACAAGTATTTAGGTATTAGTTTCAAATCTTAGTATATAAGATAGCAAAAAAAGGTGACACAAGTCATAAGAATAATAGCATTATGACAGAAAATTGTCAAAATGCTAGTTTGGAAATGAAAAAGGTAAACACAAGGGTACCATATATAGAAATTTAAAATGAGGGATATCATGTGTAATCTGCCAAAGTTCAAGCGTGCCATGAAAAATTTCCGTAAAATTAATCCTTAAAAAGTAAATATATGTATATTCCCTCCGTTTTAATCTACGAAGGATAATTAGATAGTAACATCTACTTTTGGGTTGTTTTTGAGATAACATTTATTAGACTATATTTTTCTTTATGTATGGATAAACCTCGCAAGTTGGTCAACCGGAGTACTTTCAGGTTGAAAGAGCTCGAGTCGGGCCAAGCATGGTCATTTCGGGTTCGGCTCATTTTTGGGTCAACTATTATATTTATCAAGTTATTTATGAATATTAATCTGCTTGCAGCAACAAACATTCGGCTCAAGTTATATGTATTGGGTCAGGCCAATTCAGGTCCGAGCCAGACTTGAGTCTTGATTTCTGGTACGGGTCGGGTTATTTGGGTAAGGTCAAGTTCGTCAAGTCTATGTATACAAAAAATATTTTTATGACAGACTTTTCCATTGATTCAAGTATGTTAGTTTCGTATTTTAAGAATTTATAGTTTTTCGGCATTTACAGGCAATGCATGTTTTCCAAATTTGACTTTCAAAAAGTAAATGTTACTAATAAAATGGATTGGAGGGAGTAAAGGATAAATACGAAGAAGATTACTTACGAAGTCTTAGCTAAGGTGTTTTAGTGTTTATAATAATATAGTAAACGAAGAGTACACAAGAGAGTAGTTGTCTAAAGTAAGACTATACTCCATTTATCTCAACAGTTATCTTGATTTAAAGTACTGGATTAAGAACTCTTCGATTTTACTCCCGTCAAACTACACATGCATCGTTCCATATCAGTAGGTCTTGTTTGCGACGGGTCGGATCTTGCGACGGGTATTTTGTGAGAGGAAATGGGTAGAGGGGACAAGGTGGGCACCCCTCATGTGCTTTTCCACTCACCCTTGATGAGTATTTTGTGAGAGGATATGGTATCCGTCACTCATTTATGACGGATAGTGTCCGTCACAAATGAGAATTTGTGGTTCCATATATAGCGGTATATAGCCATAGAGAATAGGAGTCCTATATTAGTTCAAAATAAGCACGGTTGATAATTTATATGTTTGTAAGCGGATTCTATCACAAATTAAAGCATTGTTTAGTTACCCAATCAAATCACATGAATTGAAGTTTCATATGAACTCTAATTCTTCAAAAGTGGGGGAAGTTGCTTACCTAGCCCTAGAGCTGGCAAGTCTGACCCGACCCAAACCCGACCCGTTAGGACCCGAAAATATTGCGACCCGAAACCGATTCGACCCGACCCGATGACGACTCGTAACCCGACATGACCCGATAATCAGTGGCACAAACCCGACCCGACCCGACCCGATATTGATCTGACCCGATATCGACCCGATTAAAATGAAGATCTGGCAATTATTTAGTTTAATATTGATCAAATTCAAAGTGATTTAGTGTTTAGTTTGATACCTTCCACTTAATAATGAAGTAATTAAACCAAATAATGGTCAAAAAAATTATTTTAATGGTAAAAAATTGAAGTAATGTAATAAAATCGCTAGACCCGATAGTGACCCGACCAGACCCGACATACTGTTTGACCCGAAGTGACCTGATGCGGATACCGATGCCTTCGACATTGTCGTATTAGAAGTGGGAGAGTCAAAAGATGTCAAGGAAATTTCGACTCCAAATTCTACAAGCACGTCAAATAAAGCGTGGTTAGGCACCAACAAAGAACGGGAAATTTGCATGATCACAAGTCAAGGACCCGATCGAGGAACGCCCGTAAGCCAAAAGGAGCGTGAGTGAGGTGCAAGGCACCGTGAGGGGAGGCGTGTGATAGGTTCCTAGAACCTCCTAGTTTTCTACTTCCTAGTTTTATGCATTTTCCTAGTTTTCCTTCTAGTCTTGCCTAGTTTTTCCATTCCTAAGACTAAACAAAGAACTAGGTACCTAGTGACTTGCGTAGCATTTAATACTAGACTTGGAGGCCAAGGAGAACTTGGCTATATAAGGACCAAGTCTCTCATTTTGTACACAACCAAGATTTGAGATAAAAACTTCACTTGTGTGAAAAACCTTGTCTTGTTATTTCGTGTTGTCACACGAGTAAGAGGGCTACCAAAGGCTCGACGCGCTTCGAACCTTGCCTCAAGCAAAGGACGTGATCCCGAGTTTGAGTTGAATTACTTGACGTGATTGAGTAATTCACCCATTGGTCGATCTATAGGTCTAGATCGAGCAAATATCCTTCCCTTTCAGTTATTTTACTACAAGTACTCGGATCGATCGGGTTGCACCTAGTGCATTCAGATCCTTCGTTTATTTGTTAGTTCAAAATTAAGACTTCCGCTTGCGATACGCATCAAAAGTGGTATCAGAGCTACGGCTCTTGATTCTCACTTATCGAGACGGTCCAAAGGGTCTTGATTTATTATTTAGAAAAAAAAAGGAGGGAACCGTGACACAAAGAAAAAAAAATTGACGATGGATTTTGATGATCCTAACTTCCTTCAAAAACTCAAAAGAGCACTACAACACCTTTCAGAGTACAGTCCACGTGGGCAACCACGTCGTGGCGAACGAAGTATGGAAGAATTCAGGGTGAGTGATTTGCCTGAATTCGTGGGAGGTACAGACCCCGAAGATTACCTCGAATGGGAACAACAGATCGAGCGTATGTTTGATTTCAAGGGTCTGGATGACGAGAAAAGCTGCAAGTACGCTATTCTAAAGCTTAGTCGAGGAGCTTCGTTGTGGTACGAAGGCCTGAAAGCAAGGCGTAAGCGAGCTGGAAAAGAGAAAATAACCTCTTGGGAATCTCACAAGAGCAAACTACGCAAGAGATATGTCCCAGCAACTTATAAGCTTACAACTTATCGTAAGATCGCCGATCTCAATCAAGGGAAGGCTAAACTCACACCAACCCATGGTGAGAGTAGCCGAAACTGGAGGAAAGAGGAAGGATCAAGGGGAAGTCTGAGCAATCGTGTTATCGAGACTACTCCTAAGACGGTTTCTACTCCTAATTCCACTCCCAAAATACCCACTCCTAAGGAAACAAGCCTATCCAAGGTGCGGTGCTTTAAGGGTCAAGGATTTGGACATCTTCACAATACGTGTCCAAATAAAAGAAACATCACGCTAAGGGAAGCCATTACCGTTCGAGATGAGCTATTCAATGAGGAGGAACGAGTGGGTGATGTGTTCAACCTCGAAGGGAGAGAAGAGGAGGAAGACGACAAGGATATCGAGACTTACGCCGCTCCCAACTACGATTGTGCTTTTATTCCTCAAGCCTTATAAACTCAATCCACACCAATTGAGACGGAACAAAGAGACCAAATATTTCACACCAAATGTCAAGTAGCACTACGCCAAATATCACCAACAATAACGGTCAAATAACGCATTTACCGTAATTAAATAGAAACATGGAACCGTGATTGCAACGACGGTTGTTAAATGTATACCACGGTTAAAAACCGTTATTTTAAAACAATAACGCACCATAATACCGTTATGACAACTCAATAACGGTTATAAAACTGTTGTAAATAATATTAATGGCAACGGGTATACTATTAAGAAACCGTTATTACATA